>PVJD01004294.1:0-140504 GCA_004026545.1 Mormoops blainvillei | reverse complement strand
GATATCTCGGCCTAGTAGGGGGATAGGACAATCTGGTAGGTAGAGGAACTCATGGGAGATCTGGTGGCCCCCAAGTTCGACCTTCCGTGCCTCACAAAATTTCTGGGGGCTAGCCGAGAGTCCGGTGGCTCCCTGCATGAGGATTTCTTTCCCCGTGGGGGCCCAACTGGGACGGTGACTTCTGAGTGTTCCGCCCCTGTGTCTACCATAAAGTCAATGTCGTGGCCCCCAACTTTGACCCTGACCATGGGCTCCTGGGGACCGAGGGTGATTGAGCCCAGTCGACCCTAGTCTCGGTTGAACCGAGAGAGGGCCGATACGTTGGGGGCTGGTGGTGGTAGGATAGCCTGGCTGGCGGGCGTCTCCTCGCGCCGCTTGCGAGCTGGACAGTCTCGCTTCCAGTGCCCCCGCTCCTTACAATAGGCACACTGGTCCTTTTCTACCTTTAAGTGTCCCTATTTGTTGATCAGGTCACCCCTGGGGGCCGGCCTCCCTAGTGCGGCGGCCAGCAGGGTGGCCTGCATTTTCTGGTCCTCTAGGCGGGCTGCTGGGGCCGCCTCATCTCGATTTTCATATACTTTATTGGCGACCGCTAGGAGTTGATTTAAGGTCATTCCTGCGAAGCCCTCAAGCTTTTGGAGCTTCCTCCTGATGTCCGTGGCCGATTGAGAGACAAAGGCCATGGCTACCATGCACTGATTTTCAACTGCCTCTGGGTTAAAAGGGGTAAACACTCGGTATGCCTCCATCAGCCGCTCAAGGAAGTCTCCGGGGCACTCATCTGACCTTTTGTGTATGGTGGCGACCTTAACCATATTAGTGGGCTTCCTGGCCGCCGCCTTTATCCCCTGTAATAGGGAGTGGCGATACAGATCCAAGGCAGCCCGCCCTCGCTCAGTGTTTGGGTCCCAAGTGGGCTGTTGTTCGGGGGTGGCGCAGTGTGCATAATCTGAGGGATCTAGGGTTCCTGCCGGGGCATGCGCTTCAAGGTAGCGCCGGGCCTCCTCTAGAATTTTTCTCCTCTCCTCAGTGTTGAACAGGCTCAGGAGGAGTTGGCGACAATCGAACCAGGTGGGCCGGTGGGTTTGGAAGATCGAGTCTACGAGCTTGATCATGGCCTGCGGCTTCTCCGAGAATGGAGGGATGTGGTGTTTCCAGTTCAGGAGGTCAGTAGTGCTGAATGACTGGTAGTAACAAGTAACCGGTCCAGGTTGGACAGTCCCGTCCTCATTAACTCTGGGCGCCGCCTGCACCTCTCGGAGTGGTATCTGAAGAGGGGGCCGGTGGCTTCTAAGTCTGCTAGCTACGGGTGGCGGGCCTGGATGGGGCAGGGCTGGGTACCGAACCGGGGAGGGCTCCTGGGGAGACTGATGCCCCTGGGGCGAGATAGAAGGCGGGGAAGTCAGGGGCTCCTGCGGGGGAACCGTAGGGGGCACCTGTGGACAACACATTCTCGGGCGTACCCCGCCGGCGGCTCCTCTACGGCGCCCCTGAGTCCCCGCGCACTTACTAAGCCAGCTGGGCATATCCTGAGCTAACTGCTGCCATCTATCTATATAGGAAAACTGATCAGGATGTCCTGGCTTTCCTGTAACTTTCAGGTGAACTGCTCTTATAGTGGATAGATTTAATGTTCCCTCGGGGGGCCAACCGACCCCAAAAGTCGACCACTCTGCAGTACAAAATGTCTCTAATTGGCTCGCATCAAATGATGGGTCCTGCCCTCTAAATTTGCTGAAATTCTGCAGCATGGAATCTAAAATTGTAGAAGGTCTGCCCCCCATGGCTTTCCTCCCACGCGGCGCAGACACACAAAGGGCAGGGGCACTCGCTCGTCCGCCTGGCCTGCTCCCTCGCGGGACGAAGTTGGTCTTGGCTAAGGTTGCCCCAGCAGAATTCGGGGTTAACTGTCAACTGTTATGCCGTACGACCTGACACAGGAATCGCAGGTTGGGACCCACTCTCGCTCCGTAGGCAACTGCCCACGGAGCCACAAACACAGACATGCTTGGGTTCACTCTCAAACATTCAGAGGCTATTCAGTTCCCTCCCCGAGTGAGGGTCTGGCAGTCAGACTTTCGTAGTCTCGATCCTAGTGTAACAGATGAGGGACCCAAATCCCTCCTGATCTCGGGTCTGGTCCCCGGGGCACTTACCGATCTGGCGCCTTCCGATAGATCGTGTTCCGAAGCCCCCACTTTCCGGCTGCAGTTGCGGGCCGGAGTCCGGTGTCCCGACCGGTCGGGGCCTGGGAAATCTCAGGGTGCACGCTTCCCCGGTCCCCAGCCGGGCCACCGGGCACCCAGCCCACCCTGCTCAGTTGGCAGCAAGTCGGCCCGAATTTATGTAAGGTCGTTTCCCAGTCAGGGAACCAAATGTTATGGAAAAATGAAATGACCAGACACTGAGGGGTTTAGAAGCACGATCTTTATTTACGTGCACGGACCCAGAGGAGACAAACTCCAAATTCTGAGCCCAGAACAATAGCCCCGCATTCCTTTTATGCTGGGCCAAGTGTGGGAGGGTATTGGGAGGTGTAGTATAGATTTGGCGCAAAAAGGGCTTACAGAGGTGGGAGAGAAGCAGATAGAGTCTTAACACCTGCAGCAGGGTAGATAACATTTCATTTCATCTTTGGTATCAGCCTTGATTTCCTCTACAGTACAATGAACATGGGAATTCAGATATCTTCTTCAGATCCTGATTTCATTTCCTTTAGCTATATACCCAGAAGTGAGATTGCTGGATCATGTGGTAGTTCTATTTTTAATTTGTTGATCAATGTCCATATTGTTTTCCATAGTGGCTAAGCCTATCTCCATTCCCAACAAAAATGTACAAAGGTTCCTCGCTGACGCTTGTCGTCTCTTAAGTTTTTGATAACAGCCATTCTAACACATATTAGGTGGTATCTCATTGCGGTTTTCATTTGAATTTGCCTGATTATTAGTGATGTTGAGCATCTTTCATGTATATGTTAGCCAGTTGTATGTCTTCTTTGGAAAAATATCTTAGTTCCTCTGCCCTTTTTAAAATTTATTTTTATTTTTTAAAGTATTTATTTAGAGAGGAAGGGAGGAAGAGAGGGAGAGAAACATCAATGTGTGGCTGCCTCCCACACACCCCCTGCTGGGGACCTGGTCTGTAACCCAGGCATGTGCCTTGACTGGGAATCGAACCAATGACCCTTTGTTTCACAAGCCAGCACTCAGTCCACTGAGCCACACCAGCCAGAGCCCTCTGCCCATTTTTAAATTGGATTATTTGTATTTTTTCTATTGAGTTTTATAAATTTTTTATATGTTTATATGTTTATAAGGCACCCCCTTATCAGATAGATGATTTGAAAAACTTTCTCTTATTCTGTAGGTTGCCCTTTTGTTGATTGATTGATTCTTTAATAGTGCAGAAGCTTTTTAGTTCGATGAAATCCCATTTGATGATTTTTTTTCTTTTGTTACCTGTGTTTTTGGTGATGTATCTATAAAAATCATTGCCAAGCCCTATGTCAAGGAGCCTTTTTCCTATCTTTTCCTCTAGGAGTTTTATGGTTTCAGGTCTTACCTTTAAGTTCTTAATCTATTTCAAGTAAATTTCTGTGAGTGGTATAAACTGGGATTCAAGTTTCATTCTTTTGCCTGTGATTATCCAGTTTTCCAAACACCAGTTTTTGAAGAGACTGTCTTCTCTCCTCTCCTTGGGTCTCTTGTCACATATCATTTGACCATCTGTGCATGGGTTTATTTCTGGGCTCTCAAATCTGTTCCATTAGTCTATGTGTCTGTTTTTATGCCACTGTCATACAGTTTTGATTACAACAGCTTTATAATACAGTTTGAAATCAGGAAGTGTGAGGCCTCCAACTTTGATGTTCTTTCTCAAGATTTTTTTGGCTATTCAGGGTCTTTTGTGGTTCCATACAAATTTTAGATTTTTAAAAATTTCTGTGAAAAATGGTATTGGAATTTTGATAGTGATTGCATTGAATCTACAGATGGCTTTGGATGGTATAACAAATTAATTTTATTGATCTGTGAACGTGGGCTGTCTTTCCTATTTATTTGCATTTTCTTCAATTTCTTAGAACAGCGTTCTGTAGTTTATAGTGTATAGATCTTTCACTTCCTTGGTTAAACTTATTCCTAAGTATTTTACTGTTTCAATGATATTCCAAATGGGATTGTTTTATTTCTTTATCAGACAGTTCATTGTTAGTGTATAGAGAATAAAGAGCAAAAGGAAGGTCTGTTGTATTTACCAAACTTTTCCCATTGTATTTTCTTCATTCTTGATATTTCAAGATTCTTTCTTTTATCATTTCCTCTCTGTTTCAAGAATTTCCTTTAGCCATTCTTTTAGGGTAGATCTGCTGGTGACAAATTCTCTTAATTTTCCTACATCTTAGATAGTTTTGATTTATCCTTTTTCCACGAAGGATGGTATCACTGGATATAAAATTCTGGATTGATAGCATTGTTTGTTTTTTTTTTTTTTGCTTATATCTTTAAAAAAAAAAAAAAGAAAGTATGCCACTTCCTCTGGCCTTAAGGTAAAGTCTTTGTCTCATGAGTGGGCTTGTGCAGAGTAGAGAGCATGTACGTCTTGAGCGAACTCACCCAAGCTTCTCTGAGAAATCTGCCATCATTTGAGGTTTTGTTTTCCTGAAAGTAAGGTGTCATTTCTGTCTTGATGCTCTCTAGAATTTTCTTCATCTTTAATTTTCAGGTCTTTGATTATAATATATTTTGGCATAAACTTGTTTGGGTCTATTCTGTTTGAGGTTTTCTCAGCTTATTGAATTTGTAGATTTATGTATTTTGCCAAATTTGGTGAATTTTAAGCCATTATTTCTTTTAATACTACGTTAGCACCATGTTCTTTCTTCTTACTTTATGGGACTCTGATGACTTGAATGTTAGATTTTTTTTGTTATAGTCAAAGAGGTCCCTCTGTATGTTTTTTAATCTATTTTGTTTCCCTCTCTTGCTCAGAATGGGTGATTTCTATTGTCCTATCTTGAACTGTCCTATTTCTTCTGTTCAAAGTTCACTGAAAGCCTGTCAACTCCATTATACTATTGGCACCCCCTGTAGTTAGTCTTTTTCTTTAATGTTTTTCAATTTTAAAATTTGTTTTTTTTCCTTTGTATCTTCTATTTCTTTGCTGGGACTTTCTACCTTTTCATTTTCTTCAATAATTGTTCATTGAAGCATTATGATGATTACTTTGAAATCCTTGTCAGATAATTTTATTATTTGTATCATATACTCATCTGTCGATTTTCTTTTCCTATTCATGTTGAGATTTTCCTGATTATTGATATGATGAATGATTTTTTCTATTATATCCTGGCAATTTTGGGTACTATGTTACAAAGCTCTGGATTTTATCTTATCTTCTGTTTTGTGGGACAACTCTGTCACTATACAAGAATGGGAAATGGTACACCACCTCATCATGCCAGTTAGGGATGGAAGTCCATATTTTACACTAGGCTACCATTGACATCCTGGGAGGAGCCCCTTGTTAATTTTGAGCAAGGATAGAATTTCAAGTCCTCACAAGGGTTTTGCCGATTCTACCCTAGCTGGGGTTGGGGGTGTGTAAAGGGGAATCTCATTCCTGCTTCTGATATGGCCTCAATAGTGCTCATGGAAGGGATGCTCCTTCCCACTGGGCCAGAGTAAAAGTTTCGGCTATCTACGTAGCCTTCTCTGTCACCACCCTGGTGCCTAGTTATAGCTTTGCAGAAGTAGAAGTCTGTTTCCTCCTTGGCCTATGGTGTCATGGGTTGTGGTGAGACTACTCTTTTTCTCATGGTATTTGCCTAGAATAGGGTTATCATCGTCTAAAAGGTTTCTGTCTTACTAGACTGCCTTTATCCTGATTCTTTAGCTAGAGAGAGCAGGTTCTTGGAGCACTTTTAGTCTGCACTTATTGGTATGTACTTGTTACAGATTTTTATTGCACCCAATCCAGGGTGTATTAAGCATAAATAAAACCCAGAGAATTTAACACTATGTCATTACTTGGGTCTCAAAGTCCCTACCTGGTCTTTCTCATCTCTACTTTCCAGAATCATCTTATGTTTTTATACATAACATTCAGGATTGTTCACTGAACTTAGTGGGAGAAATATGGGCAAGTACACCTGCTCCTCCATCTTATCACAGAACCAGAAGTCTAGGGCACAATTAAGATATGACCATTTTAGATACTGGAGACATTTTGATGCAGCTATTTTGATATAGCATCAGAATAATGATGTTGACACACAAGAATACTTTATTACTAGATAATAAATACTCTTGTGACTAGGTTAGAGCCATCCCTGCCTCTACCATTTTATTCCTGACCTCTTTGGAAGTCGGAGTTCTCCTTTATCTCTCTGAATGAAAGTGGAACTGCCTAAGATTACTGGGTTCTTTAATGCTGGTGGAAGATTGCAGAAGAGGCCTTATGTTGAATCTCTTCCTCTGGCTTCTCCTAAGGCAGTTCTGATTAATGGCTTATATGATTATCTCAGGAGAAAAGATACAGCACTTACACCAAGGTGGTAAGAGAAAGAGAAATTGGAAGCCTATAGCATGTGAGTTATCCCTGCAACAAATGAAGTCTTAGCTCTTGTACTTATCCAGAAGTAGTTTTTATTAGAGTGGAGATAGATAGAGTGGTTAGCTTCAAGGTCAATAATAGTACACTATAGTCCAAGGCTACAAAAGTTACTGAAATAGTGCCTTAAGTGGCAGAATTTATGTTCACCACAAAGAAACCCAAGGGTAAATGCTTTGCTACTTTCCTGGAAATGCAATCACTATTTTATTGTTTATAGAAATTTCTTCCCTTCTCTTTCAACATGAAATGATGGCTTTTGCCATCAGCATCTTAATTCCTGTTGTTCAGGACTCTCAGTTGGAAAAGGGACAGAAAAGTAGGCATGGGACTATGTAGAGTTGTGCATATTAACTGAGCCTATTCAGCAAATGTTGATGCATATAGATATTAAGATATATAATCCATATCCCTTTTAGATGATATATTAAAGGACATGAAGAGAGCTTTCAGACTTAAATGGCATTGACTAAGGAGAGTCAAGGATATTGGCTCAATAAACTTACTTGCAAAGTATATGATTTTAATAAGATAAATTGTTTTTGATATTGGATCCTTAATAGAATTTCTTTTTTTCTAGTTAATTTTTTCTTTTAGCATTATGGAGTAACTGCTAATAGCTCTAACCTTGGAGTCAGACTACATGGCTTCGACTTCTAGATATTTTCATTTGGCAAGTTATTTAACCTTCCAGAGTCTTGGTTTATTTAGTGGTAGATTTGATTACTTACATCTTAGAATTATTATGAGATTTAGATGCAATAAACTGATTTACACCTAGAGTAACCTGGTTCATTGTAAGCATTCAATACATGTTAGCTAAAATGACAAATATTTTTAAAATACTATTTTTAGTTATGTGAATGGGTTCTAACTCCTGATAATATTCATGGCTCTTGTTTTCTCTTCAGACTGCTAAATAAAGTGTACAGTTAGATTTTGCTTTTATATCATAGTAGCTCAAGTGCCACAATTAAATTTTGGGGTTATTTTTATTATGAGAGCTTGTGGAATTGCAAAATATCTGTCCAGAAAACCTGGCTTGTAGACAGTTGTGGGTAACAATTTTAGAAATCTAAATCAGCATTTAAAAAAAAATCTGCCCTGTGGTGGTGTGGCTCAGTGGATTGAGTGCTGGCCTGAGCACTGAAGAGTTGCTGGTTCGATTCCCAGTCAGGGCACATGCCTGGGTTGAGGGCCAGGTCCCCAGTAGGGGGCACATGAGACACACCACACATTGGTGCTTCTCTCCCTCTCTTTCTCCCTCCCCTCCCCTCTCTCTGAAAATAAATAAATAAAATCCTTTAAAAAATAAAATTAAAAAATCAGGCAAACCAACTTCAAAATGTGACAGATGATATCACCCTTCCCTCTCATTTCAGTGTGGTCTGGGTCTCTGGTGAGAATGTAGACTGAGAATACACTCTATATTTTAGAGTGATATACCTATACTCTACACTCAGACAGTGTCTTACTATTCAGGATCTCCCTTTAGGGAATACTAATACATGTTTTCTGTTACTTTTTAATATTATCTAGAATTACTTTTGTTTATCACCATAAGTTTATGTCCAAATAAAGCATTAATAGTTTGGGCTTTTTTAGGTTCCTTAAAGGAAATACGATATTTTGTTATCTGAAGAATAATGCCAAAAGATGGTATCTACCTATAGTTAGAAAAAAAAATTCTTAATATATTTCTAGGAAAATATTTAACAATTTGTATGTTTAAAAGGTTGGAGTAGAAAGAGAAGGATGGAACAGGTCAGAAATAAATATATTTTGCCGAAATATTACCTCAAAACCTAGTTATTTCTTGTTCCAAATTTTAGTCACTGATTAATATCTAAGGTTTATATAAAGTGTTTTCTTTTTATTTATTCACCAAAATTTTCTGAGTGCTTACTCTGTGTTGGGTACTTTGTTAGTCTCTGGCTATACAACTGAAAATAAGATGAATAGGGCTTCTGCCCTCATGATGCTTTAATTTAGTGGGAAGGGAAACGAGATCAAATGGTAAACAAATGAGGAAGGTTAATTTCATGATAAAGGTTCTGAAATAAACTGTATGCTATGATAAATAATAAATAGAGGGGAACTATTACCATGATTCAGCAAGGACTCTATGAAAGAAGAAACAATTAAACCGAGACTTGAAGATAAGAATAAGCCATCTATCCATTCTGGTGGGTGTTAGGTGGTATCTCCTTGTGGTTTTAATTTGCATCTCTCTGATGGCTAGTGATGCTGAGCATCCTTTCATGTGTCTCTGGGCCCTGTGTATGTCCTCCTTGGAAAAGTGCCTACTCAGGTCCTTTTCCAATTTTTTAATTGGATTGTTTGTCTTGCTGGTATTGAGTCATCTGAGTTGTTTATGTATTTTGGAGATTTACCCCTTATCAGGTGTATCATTGGCAAAATGTTCCCCCATACAGTCAGTTTCCTTTTCATTTTGTTGATTGTTTCTTTTGCTGTACAGAAGCTTTTTAGTTCGATTTAGTGTCATTTCTTTTTTTTCCCATTACTTCCTTTGCCCTAGGAGACATGTCTGCAAAAATATCACTCTGAGAGACATCTGAGATTTTACTGCCTAGTATTTTTGTTGTTTTGTGACTTACATTTAAGTATTTTACCCATTTTGAGTTTATTCTTGTGTATGGCATAAGTTGATGGTCTAGTTACATTTTTTGCATGTATCTGTCCAATTTTCCCAGCACCATTTATTGAAGAGACTCTCTTTACTCCATTGTATGTTCTT
This sequence comes from Mormoops blainvillei, assembly GCA_004026545.1. NCBI lineage: Eukaryota > Metazoa > Chordata > Mammalia > Chiroptera > Mormoopidae > Mormoops > Mormoops blainvillei. The sequence continues at coordinate 131,134 of PVJD01004294.1, read as the reverse complement.
GCTTCCTTTGTCAAATATTAATTGGCCATATAGGTATGGGTTAATTTCTGTGCCCTCTGTTCTGTTCCAATTATCTATATGCCTATTGTTATGCCAGTATCAGGCTGTTTTGATTACAATGGCCTTATAGTGTAGTTCTATGGTTTACCATCAATAAATAGGCAAACAACAAGTCCTAGTGGGGATGTGGAGAGAAGGTAACCTTACTGCTCTGTTGGTGGGAATGCAGACTCATGCAGCCATTGTGGAAAACAGTATGGAATTTCCTCAACAAATTAAAAATGGAATTGCCTTTTGACCCAGTGATCCCCCTTCTGGGAATATACCCTAAGAATCGTGAAACACCAATTTGAAATAATATATGTGCTCCTATGTTCAGCATTTAGGAATTATTGACAATAGCCAAGACCTGAAACAGCCCAAATGCCCATTAATAGATGAGTGGATAAAAAAGCTGTGGTAGATTTACACAATGGAATAGTATGCGGCCATAAAAAAGAAGGAACTATTATCCTTTGTGACAGCATGGATCGACCTGGAGGGCATTAATGCTAAGTGAACTAAGCCAGTCAGAGAAAGACAAATACCACATGATCTCACTTATATGTGGAATCTAATGAACAAAATAAACTGATGAACAAAACAGAAAAAGAGGCATGTGTACATGGAACAGACTGACAGCTGTCAGAGGGGATGGTGGGAGGACTGGGTGAAAGAAGGTGAAGGGATTAGTAAAAGAATATATATGTATCACTCATGAACACAGAACACAGTGTGATGATGGCCAGAGGGAGCAGGGATAGGGGGCTGGGAGGAGGGGCACAAAGGCAGGGAAAATGGGGATATCTGCAATAGTGTCAACAATAAAAATAAAGAAAACATGAATCCATTCCTAAAAAAGAATAAGCCAGTTATTTACAGATATGAGAGAACAGGATTCTAGGAATTTGAATGCATGATACGAAGGGACTTACTTATCTTTCAGTTGCAAGAATATACAAACATTGAGTAAAGAGGAGACCAATGCTGTTAATTTTCCTTTAAATGTTTGGTAGAAATCCATCTGATCCTGGAATTTTCTTTGTTGATAAGTTTTGGTTATTTGTTCAGTCTCCTCACTTGTTATAGGTCTCTTCAGATTTTCTATTTCATATTAAGTCAGTTTAGTAGTTTGGTGATTTGTTGTCATAAAATTGTTAATTGTATTTATAATTCTTTTTATTTCTTTAAGGTTTGGGATAGTATTACTTCTGTATTTATGACTTTCATTATTTAGATTTTTTTACTTTTTTCTTAGTGCAAGTAAAGTTTTGTCAAATTTCTTGACCTTTCAATAAGCTAATAGTGTGGTTTTATTGATCTTTTCTATTTTCTATTTTGTGTTTCATTGATCTCTGCTCTAATCTTTATTATTTATTGTTACTGTTACCTTTGGGTTTAGTTTATTTTTCTTTTTCTAATTTCTTACGGTATAAAGTTAGGTTATTGGCATGAGGTATATGTCTTGTTTCAATGTGTGCATTTAGAGCTGGGCAGTTGCCTCTGAGCACTGCTTTCACTGCCTCCTATAAATTTTGGTATGCTGTATTTTCATTTTCATTTGTATCAAAGTATCTTCTGATTTACCTTGTGGTTGGGTTTGTTTTTTTTTTTGACACATTGGTTAAGAGTGTATTGTTTAATTTTCATATATTTGTGAATTTTCCAGTTTCCTCCTGTTATTGATTTTTTAGAATCATTCCATTGTGGTCAGAAAAGATACTTTGTATGATATCTATCTTTTAAAACTTATTGAGACTTCTTTTGAAGCTTAACAAATGGTTTGTTCTGAATTGCACTTGAAAAGGATGTCTCTTCTGTTGTTAGGTGGAGTGTTCAGTATGTCTATTAGGTGTATATGGTTTATACTGTTGCTTAAGTCCTCTGTTTCCTTATTGATCTTCTGTCTAGATGTTCCATCCATTATTGAAGGTAGAGTATTGATGTCTCTAACTGTTATTGTAGAACTGTTTCTTCAGTTCCGTTGATGATTGTTTCATACATTTTGGGGCTCTTTTATTTTATCATGTATGTGTATTAAATTGTTATATTTTCTTGATTAATTGACCCTTTTATTAATATATAATGTTGCTTTTTGGCCTTGTAATTATTTTTGACTTAAAGTCTTTTTTTGTGTGTTCTTAGTATAGCCACTGAAGCTCTCTTTTGTTTACTATTTTCATGGAATATATTTTTCCATCCTTTTCCTTGCACATATTTGTGTCTTTAGACAGCACATGGATATATCGTTTTTAAAATCCTTACTGCCAATTTATCTTTTAATAGGTGAGTTTAATTCATTTACATTTAAACTGATTATTGGTAAGGAAAGACTTCTGCCATTTTACTGTTTTTATATTGCTTATATCATTTGTATACCTCAATTCCTCCAATACTGCCTTCTTTTGTGTTTTTTTTTTCTATTGTACCACTCTGATTCCCTCCTCAATTCCCTTTCTTAATGTATGCCAGTTATTTTCTTACTGGTTACTCTGCAAATTGCAATTAAGTAGGCAGTTGAGCATACAGATCTGGGGGAAGTCATGGCTAGAAAAATAAACTGAAGACTAATTGGTATACAGATGGTATTTAAAACTGCGGGACTAGATGAGGTCTAAGTCTTATGAATAGGTGACATAACTGTCATTTGGATGTCTTCACTGGGCATCATTACTGAAAGACACTAAAATGAGAGCTGCTCTCCTGTTAGCTGCGTTGTTAGCACAAGATGAATCCTATTTCTTCAGTTCTAAGATTCTCTTCCAATTTCTCCTTTTTTCTTTAATACTTCAACTTATTATTTACCAGTTAATTTCAAAAATTACTCATTTGTTTTTCAGAGCTACCACTGACCTCCTTAATTTTATCTCTGGATATCATTCCTGTCTAGAGGAAGTAACAAATTCTGTGTTTGCATTTGATGATTCCTCATATGGAGTTGATATCAGAGGACAAAGACATGCTAATGTATTCAAGGGATGCATATAAATCACACATATGACATATGTGAGTCACATATGTCTTGTTCTTTGGTCACAGCTTGCACTCCTGTCTTGACTAGCACTCTCTCAAAACCGTATCTTTAATCACAAGGTTCGAAAAAGTGGAGCTGATTCTTATGGAGGAGCAACTCTGCATTCACATTTTGTTGCGGGAAGGCCAGGATTTTTATCTTTATATCTGAATGATACTGCATTCCAACCCTTAAAACATAGCTCTCTGTAGGAGGCAGATGGGTTATGAATAACTATACCATACCTACACTTCAAGTTTTTAAAAAATGTGTAATAATAGAAGTTAATTAAGCATAGTTTTTCCCACTTGCTTTTTGCCTGATGCCTAATTCCTGTTATTTACTGTATGCTGTCTGTTTCATCCTTGCCTCCCGCAGTGGCTTGTCACCTGAAAAACAGATCTCTCTCACTGTTTGACTCTTGAGACCTGAAAATCAGAGCTTTGGGAAGTTGATATTCTGAAATCTCCATTAGCAAAGCAGAGTCAAGAGGGTGGGGGCAGTGCCAGACCATGAGGCAGGCATTTTCCAGTATAGTTGCAACATGGATAACATGACCCTAAAATTTGAATTAGATCCTTAAAGAAAACTTAGTTTTCTTTTTCTAATTTTTAAAATTGATTTTAGAGAGAGAAGAAAGGAGAGCGATAAAGAGAGAGAGAGAGAGAGAGAGAGAGAGAGAGAGAGAGAGAGAAAGCACTGATTCATTGAGCCACTTATTGATGCATTCATTGGTAGATTCCTGTATGGTCCCCGACTGTTTATAGAATCTGCGACCTTGGCATATTGGGACAATGCTCTAACCAACTGAGCTACCCGGCCAGGGCCAGGCTTAGTTTTCCTTAGACTGTTCTCCTCACCCTGCCTTCCATCTTTACCTAATTGTTAGAAACTGGAAGACATACTTTGCGAAACTATAAAACTGAGCTCGTAATCACCTTACCATGGCAACTCCATCATTGTCTAGACCTATGCTGTATATAGTTCTTTTGAGAACCCAGCTTTCTCTTAAGAGAGCCCACACAAGTCTTCTGTGAGGTTTCACCAGGCTTCATATCAAATTTCCCATGTTCTCAGGGTTAGGATGTGCTTAGGGTCCTGTTTTACTAGAGGAAGAGTGGAAGCGAGTGATGATACTCGTATCAGGGCTTCTTAGCCTGCATTTCACTGATGGTCTGTGGGGAGTCTGAACCTTCATATACTGAATGAAAAATTTGGTGTGTGTGTATGCATATTTTTTTTTACAAAAGAGACAGGATTCATAGCATTCACCAGGTTTTCAAATAATCTCACAGCCTCCCTTGCACCATTTGGAGCCTTTGTCCTAACTTATCTTGTTAGGTAAATCGGAATTTGCTGTATCCAATTTTAAAACTTTATTAAAATACTGTGAAAATAAATGGGTTAAAATGGGATTTTTAAGGAAAGAGAAGTATCCTCAATTACCATTATACCCATAACCTGCTTTCTGCTCTATCACACTGGTAATTGGTGACCACACCCCACCTGTTCTGAACTGATAGCCAATAAAATCAACTACATTAAATGGCATACAGTTAAATGGCTTACATTGGAAAGGGTGCACCCTGAGCTGAATGGTGGCTGGAGAGACTCACTGCCATTGAGGGGCTACTGCGCCAATGACTACAGACCAAATTACAATGTAGGAATGAAAAAAGAAATGAATGTTGCAGTGGTTTACTGCCAGGTACTATGCTACATATTTTTGTAAACTAAACTTAATTTTCACAACCATCTTATGAGGTAAATATTGCATTCTGATTCTATATGCTCAGAACAGTGAAATGACTTGGTCAAGGTCTTATAGTCAGTAAAGTGTCAGATCTGCAACTGAACTCTTCTATTTCTGGCATTGCCTGGGATCTTATGAGAGCCTGGAACCAGGAAGAATATTCACAGGGAGTCAGTGTTTGAGTCAGGGTCTGGTGTTTTAGACCAAGAAGTAATTCACTTGTCACACCTTTAAGAGAAGTGGGCAGTCTGCTCCAGGATGACTCAGTGGCTCTAACAAGTGCAAGTTATATCGCTGGGGAGGCCACTGTTCTGTCCCTTTGAGCAGCTCTAAGTCTTGATTCTGTTTGCATGTTCTCTAAATAACACTGGAATTAGCACACACTGAAACCACCTCCTCATGATTTTGAAGTGCTGTACAAATAGTTAAGAGAGAACATTGTCAAAAGCTATATAAAAGGACTTGAATTTGTCTGGTGAACAAAAATTTTGCAATCATAACACCCTTTACTCCCACGGCAAGCAGAACTTTTTCTTTGTGGAGCCAGCAAGCAAACATTTTATTTTCAGAATAATGATGCTCTTTAAAGGGATGGTGCCAGCAGTTTAGCTCTTGAGTTACTTCTTCTTGCCATCAGAGGAGAAAAGCAGAATTCTAAATGCATATTCTTAAAAGCACTGAAAGGAGAATTTATGTTCCTTTTACTTGAGCGGATCTATGTGGGCTTTATTGACAAGCTAGTAAGTACGGTTTTTCAAAGAGTGGTCCTCAGCATCCCCGACATTGGAATTACCCGAGGCTTATGTAAACTGAAGAATCTTGGACTCCACCCTAGACCTCCTGACTCATAATCTTTTGTATGGGGGGGTGTGATGAGGCCCAGGAATATGCATTTTCACCACCACCTTGGAGATTCATATGCAGACTGAAGTCTGAAAACCACTGCAGTGGAAATATAAAACTCATAATAATCCTAGTTAGAGTATTCTTGCTATAATAGCATCTGACTGAAATGAATCTAGTAACTACATTCCTTGAAAGAAAGCCAAGTTAAATGCAGCTTTTCTGTATAAATTCCCACATGAAAAAGAGTCGAAACAATATCTGGATAAGAGCTTTAACGTCTTTAAGATCTTGAAGGGCTGGAAGACATAGTCTGAGATACCTCAGAGGTCAGAACTAGTGTCATATTTTAAAACAAGAAGGGGCAGATATGGAAAGACTGACATCCACAACTAGACTGGCATAAATGAGTCGAGGCAGCTACAGACTCAGCTGCAGAGTCTTGGAAGAAGTTAATAGTTTGGTAGGCTAAACAGATTACCACCAAATACAGAAACAGACAGTATGTGAGAATCTAGGCCTGGGGCATGCGGGACCCTTTCGGTCCTGGAAGCTGCATGGCGCATGGTGGTGCCAGCCCCAAGTGCAGACTCCAGGAAGGAGCATAAAGGCAGACGGCAACTGGGAACGAGCTAAGCTACCTGGGTGATTGTGCTGCAGCTGCCTGCAGTTCCCCACGGACGGTATTTCAAGTGAGAGAAGGAACTCTGGGCTCAGCCTGGGAGTGATCCAGCACAGGGTGGCTGGTTGGTTGGTTTGTTTTTTACTCACATTTACTGTGAGTGAATGTGTGTGTCTGTGTGTGTGTCTATGAGAAGGGGTTAGGCATTGTGACAGGAAATTAAGGAGTAAACAATAAAACAAAAGCCCTATTACATGATATGATTAAGTAGGTTTAGCTAATCAAAAATTATTTACATTGAAATAAAGAACAAACTGACAGTAACCAGAGGAGAGGGGAGAGGTGGATGACAGGGGAAACAAAGGGAAGGGTCATGAAGAAACATGCATAAAGGACCCATGGACAAAGCCAAATGGGGAGAGGATTGAGGGTGGGAGGTGAGGGTGGGTGGGGTGGGGGAAAGTGGTGGCAAGAAAATGGAGTCAACTGTACTTGAACAACAGTAAAAAATGTAAACATGGGAAAAATTAGTTACATCAAGGAATGTTAAAGAAGATACACATCTAAATATTTCATTTTAACTTAAAGCATTCACTTAAGAACTTTACTACTATTTATTCTCTATCAAATGAAATACCCCCAGATATCCTGATATTAGCCATGCTTCCTCTAGTCTTCTGTCTAAAGGTGGGAATCTTCAAATTGTCCTGATGGTGTTACCGAACAGAAGTGGGGCTTGGCTGCCCACCACCAACCATAGGTAAATTTTGGAGCCATAGGTTTGGTGAAAAAAAAAAAGAGGTCTTTTAGTTAAAGGCTGCACAATCTGAAAGGATGGCAGCTTCCTGCCTCAAAGCCGTTCGATCCCCTCCAGAACACCTGGAGGAGAACCCAGCCACCCTGTGCTGGACCAGTCCAACCAAGGCTGAGCCCAGAGTTCCTTCTCTCACTTGAAATACCGTCCGTGGGGAACTGCAGGCAGCTGCAGCACAGTCACCCAGGTAGCTTAGCTCGTTCCCAGTTGCCGTCTGCCTTTATGCTCCTTCCTGGAGTCTGCACTTGGGGCTGGCACCACCATGCGCCATGCAGCTTCCAGGACCGAAAAGGTCCTGCATGCTCCAGCGCACATCACTGTGCCATGGGTCCAAGAGAAAGCAAATACGTTTATGCCTTCCCTTGGTTTAAATCTCCTGGCCCAAAACTTCCCTGTGCTCCAGGAGAGTCTGCTCTATCCCAGCCAATCCTATCCTTTTCCTAGGCTAGACTGACAAGTTTTCCCAGCAGAGCACCTCCCCCTTCCACCATGTAATGGAAGGGAGTAGAACGTCTTTTCCCTTAGCCAAATATTTCACTAGCTTTGCTCACACTCAGTGTAATACTTCCTCCTGCCTCATCTGCTCGGGGGGCAGGGAAATCTGTTGTCATGGGCCATGCTAGCTTGTTTACCCAGGCAGTGCGGCCTTACCCATGCTCCTTCAGGTGTTTCCTGCGGCCCCTCCCTCACTCAGTATGCTGGTATCGATGGTACTGCACTCCACCATTGGAATTATTCATTTGATGATTGAGTCCAGGATGAGTGAGTCTTTTTTTTTGTTTGTTTTTTCAGTCCAAAGCCACACTTTTGCAGGGAGTTTTAGATGAACAATTCTGGCTAGGGAAGCTGTTCCATCCTGTTTTTATTACTTTAGGGAGGAAAGAGTATATCAGTGGAGAAATCAAATTACAACTTCCTTTACCATTTTGGAATACAAAGGGACAGATCTCTCTCATTGATCTGCGGAGATACACATATGTAAAAGAATAAACAAAGAGGTAAGCAAGTGAGCAAGCGGTGTTCCCGAACTAAGGGGATTTAATCAGGAAACCGCAAAATAATTCATTTTCCCTTATGAAGATATGTAACTTTATGAACAGAATTCAGTGACCTTGGCATACTTTCTTAAAAACAATAGTCATTAATATCCTCTGTTCTTGGGAAAAGAACACTTGGATATATCTCATAATATGGAATTTGAACTCTTATCTGTGTAAATGCAGAACCTGGTGAGTCACTGGAAGGAACTGAATAAGCATAAATATTTTGAAGGTAGATCACTGGGCAATAATTCAACCTAGGTGTATGAAATTTCATATCTTTCTTCTAATCATGCCTTGACCTTTCCATCTTTGAGTTATTGCATCCAAGGCAAAATTAGCAATAATGCCAGGAAGATATTATTTTTAAATTTAATTTAAGATTTTTATCAAAGCAATATGTACTCAGTTAAAAAGACAATTAGTACTACAAAGCTCATATATAAAAGCAGTAGTCCTTCTGCCTTCCCTCATCACTTCTCATTTCTGTTCCTCAGAGTTATTTCTTCTGTTATTGTCCTTATATTTAAAAATAGCATTTTATTGTTTTATTTTTTTAACTTTAGCATTATCTATTGATTTAATACTACTTAATATGAAGGTTTAGTTATCAAAATCTCCCTCCGCTCATACACACACACATATACACATCTTTTTCTCCCATCCTGCTGACACAGTGTGGGCAAAAGTAGGTTTACAGTTGTGACTATGTAAAACAGTTTATTCTTGTATTATTTATTTATTAATTATTGTATTATTATTATTATTAACTTACTTTTGCCCACCCCTGTATATGGATAAATCAATATTTAGTATTTATATTGTAGCTATATATATATTGTGTACAACCAGCTGAACTATGTAGTGTATCATGATTTTCTTTCTGGTGTGGCCTGCATGTTAGTCTCCTAAAATTCATATGTTGAAATCCTAAGTGCCAAAGGTGATGGTATTAATAGGTGGGGTCTTTGGGAGATGATAAGGTCATGAAGCTGGAGACCTACATGAATGGCATTAGTGCTCTTATAAAAGAGATTCATCTCATAACTGAGCCTTGATTGCTATTGGCTCATTCATGCCAGGGTGTCACCCTCAGGCTGGCTGACTCTGAGGCTCAACCCTGACCATGGTATTGGGGCTGCTGTGTGGTTGCTGACCACAGGAAGCAGAATTCACCTCAGCTGTGCCTGGTGCCTGCCAAGATCTCCCTTTAGATATGTTGCTTTTGAAGCTTATTGGATCCTGCTCGGAAGTTGTCTAAAGCTGCCCACTGAGTGTGTTGGTTCTGGGCCTCTTGGGAGGGACTCTGGTGCAGGCCAGTGTGAGATGCTGCCTGTGACTGACCCTGGGAAACCTGTTTGGAGCTACAGGCAATCTGCAGTTTGTGGCTGCCTCTGCTGGGCCTGAGTGCATGTGGGAAGGACCAAGGTGTGCACCAAAGCTGGGTTTCACCAGGACTGGGCCCAGGGGCAGGTCAGCGAAAGTCCAAAGGCACTCCAGATCCGCCTCCACCTGCCTCTGCCTGTGGGCTGCCTGTTAGACTCCATCATTGAAAGAGCCTCTGGAGGTTCTCGAGTTGCATGAAGTAGGTTCTTGGTGAGTCGTCAGGTAAGAGTGTGTAGTGTTCACTTCATTGATACAGGTTCAAACTTGGTGCCAGTGCTGGGTCTGAGACCACTCAGCAAATGTCCCAGGGTACACCAAGGCTACCTGTCATCTGCTGTGTGCTCCCACACCTTTGTGTTGGGGCAGGGTCTCAGGGAGCCATTAGGGTAAGGCCAGCAGAGTTAATGAGGTACAAATAGACCAAGATTTGGCCATGTGAAGGGAAGGCTCTGCACGAGTTGGGTGTTTGAGGGAAAAATGGCCCCTGTGGGAATGAATGAAAAAGGTAAAGGGATTAAAACAAAAAACCAAACCAAAACATAAAAAAACCACAACCAAAAACCTCTCATAGAAACAGATGATAATGAAATTATTACCAGAGAAAATGGAGGTGGGGGAGGTAGAAGTGGGTAAGGGGGGATAAATGGTGATGGAAGGAGACTAGAATTTGGGTGGTGACCACATAATACAATATACAGGTGATATATTGTAGAATTGTACACCTGAATTCTATAAAATTTTATTAACCAGTGCCACCCCAAGAAACTCAAAAAAGAGTTAAAAAACATGATTCTTGATGAGAGAGCAAGAGAGAGAGAGAGAGAGAGAGAGAGAGAGAGAGAGAGAGAGAGAGAGATATCCCATAGAGCTCCCTAGCCCCTTCTGTCATGTGAGGATACAACAGCCTGTGGTATTTTGTTATAGCAGCCCGAATGGACTAAGATATTCTCTAACAAATTGTTTTTCTTTGGAATTAAAAATGGGTAATGGGGGAAAAATAGGGACAACTATAATGGAAAAAAAACAGTATATATAGTTTTTTAATGGGCTCAAATTTGGTTTCGTTTTCTATGTAACTATCATAATCCTACTGGAGTCGTAAGCTTTTCTTAATACAGGAAGGCACAGGAGTTAATTTGTCAGATTTATTTTTATTCTTGGAGACGTCCCTCCTACAGTTCCACATCATGCCATTTCAGTCTGAGCTGGTTGTTCTTTAGTTCTGCTGTAGAGCTGTCATCCTGGAGTTTCCCTTCACTATCATTAAAAAATGTGATTTCACTCATGTACTGGTTTTCTATTTCCTGGATCCCATGGTGCCATCTTCTTTGGCTTACTCCCTTCTTTCTAGTGTAACTCATCTTTTTTTTTTTTTTTTGAGACCTTATATGTCTCAAATGTCTTAAGTCTATTTTAATATTTGATTGGTATGAAGTATATAGCATTTGAGGTCAAAATCATTTTCCCTCAGAATTTTGAAAGCATTTGACTTCTTTTACCTTCTAGTATCACTGTGAAGAAGCAAAATTTCATAATCCATTGTATGTTTTATGTTTTTTTTCTCTCTGAAAGCTTTAAAAAATCTCTCTAGTCTGGGTGTTCCAAAGTTCTACGATGATATACCTTGTTGTATGTTGTGATAATCATTGTGCTGAGATTTTTTTAATTGGTGAAGACATAATGCTTAAATGTAGAAGTTTTCTTGTATTATTTCTTTAATTTCCTTCCATTTATTTCCACTCTTGCCTGAAAGCACTATTAGTTGAATATCCTGAACTGATCCTGTGTTTTATTATTTTTCTCCTACTGTCTATCTTTTTGTGCTTTGGTTCTCATTTTTAGGAAAAAAAATTAACTTTCTTCCATCTATAATTTATTTTTAAATTTTATTTCATTTATACCTAAGGTTGTGTATATACATATATACACACACATATACATGCATACACATTAGCATACAAGGTCTGTCTGGAAAAAGTCCAGCCGTTGTTAATAAACGAGAACGAATTGTGCAACATTGATGTAACCTGGCAGCCAAGGAGAGTGGACTGGAATGCACATGTGTGAACAATGATGGCGTCACTGCACTAGTCAGTGGGGGCAGTAGATGTCACCGAGTGAGCATGTGTACTATGTGGTCTTCGCATTCAAAATGACAGAGCAAGTAGAGCAATGAAACTGCATCAAATTTAGCATTAAGCTTAAACATTCCTCCACAGAAACTATTCGGATGATTCAGAAGGTCACAGCTATGGGCAACTGGTGATTGGCAGCTACATCACAACAACATGCCCACTCATACATCATGTCTTGTGCAAGAGTTTTTGGTGAAACATCAAATCACCCAGGCGACTCAGCCCCCTACAGCCCATATTTGGAGCCCTGTGACTTCTGGCTTTTCCCCAAACTAAAATCACCTTTGAAAGGGAAGGGATTTCAGACTGTTGATGAGATTCAGGAAAATATAATGGGGAAGCTGATGAAACTGGGAGAACTGTGTGAGGTCCCAAGGTGCCTACTTTGAAGGGGACTGAGATGTCATTGTCCTGTGTACAGTGTTTCTTGTATCTTGTATCTTCTTCAATAAATGTGTTTTCATGGTAAGTCACTGGATACTTTCTGGACAGACATCATATACATGTACACATATATTTATATGTAATATACTTAATTTCTAAGACCTCCAGTTTTCTGAATTTTCCATGTTTTACAGCATCCGTTTTCTTCTTTTATGGATGGAATATCTTATTTCTCTAAAGATATTCATTATAGTTCTGAAAATGTTCCCTTCTTTCTGTATTACCTGTTTCCTACAATGTTCTGTTTGCTTTGATCTCTGGGTTTCATGTTAGAGTCTGTCCTCAAATATATGGTGGCTTGTGAATCTATATTCATATTTAAGAATCGGTATTTAAACTCATTGGGAAGCACTTCCCACCGTGGTAATAGACTGGCCCTCCTGCCACAAACATTGAGAAAATTGGGCAAAGTAAATGAAACAACTTTTTCAGACCGTACATTAGAGGTAGTACATGACTGTGATCTCTTAGAGAAGAGAAAGGAAGAAGGTGATCTCTATGATCATCTCAGCTTTTTGCCTAGAGTCATGTTCCAGACCTCAGCACAGGGACAGGGTACCCAAGCAAAGCATGGTAGTGTCACAGAGTTGAGGAGATTGTAGTTTGGGGAGTCTGAGGCAACTGGAATTTGTAGTGAAAGGTATGCTGAAATGGACCATGGTTGGAGAATTTATACCTAGGCACTCAGCGAACATGGTAAATTAGGTGTGTTTTTTTTGTTGTTGTTGTTTGTATTCATGTCCTCAAAGTGCCTGTTGGTGAGCATCTATAAGCATGCCGCTGGTAATATTACTTGGCATTACTTATACTCTGACTTAGAGAAATGAGATAGAATATAGAGTCCAGATATAGACCTATACACATATGTTCAATTTTTGACAAAAGTACCAAGGTAACTGACTGGAGAAAGGATAGCCATTGCAGCAAATGATATTAGAAAAACTGAATAACCATATGAGAAAAATGGATGTTGGCCATTTCTTCATATTATACACAAAACATACTTTAAGTTAATCATAGAACTATACATAAAAAATGAAAACTATAACATTTCTAAAAGAATCTATGGGAGGAAATCTTTGCAGCCCTGCACCAAACAGATGAGGAAAAAACAAAACAAAACCCTGTTCTTCAAGAAGAAAATTGGAAGGCAGTTCATAGGCAGGCAGAAAATATTTGCAATACATCTGTTAAAGGGCTTTTCCCCATCGTATATGAAGGACCCTTAGATCACAATAAAACAACAATATAAATGGGAAAATTTTTAAACAGATACTTCACAAAAGAATATATGAATAGCCAAAACGTATGTTAAAAGATGTTTATTTAACATCATGAGTCAACAGAAAAATACAAATCAAAAACACAATGAGATACCACCCTATACCCAGTAGCATGGCTAATATTAAAATGACTGATGATGTAACTGAGCAAAGACTTTATCTACTTAGCACTGCAGATAGCCAATTATGCTGACACTGGGGTGCAGTGAAAGAATGAAATGTTTATTGTACATTGCCACATAATAGAAAACAGGCAGCCTGTGCTGGAAAAACCTGAACTCGCATTCCACTTATTGGCAGTTTGTTTTCAAGGGTGAAATTGGGGGTAGGGGTGTTCAGTGCATAATCAGCTCATGGGTATCTTCTGATTGGTTGGAACTGGAGTTACAAAGACATTTTAAGATTTTTGACCATATGTCCTCCAGTGCCAGCTACTCTGGGGTTTAATTGAGGTGGTCAGCAAGAGTCAGTAGCTTTCTGTATGTTTGAGGGTTTTAGTTCCTGTGAAAACAACTGAAGGTATGTATCAATATTTTATCTGTGATTTCAGAGGGTAAACAAGTGCCCAAGACCCTGATTTATGTCTGAGAAAGCTGACTTAGGTGAAGGTAAGAAAAAAGGACTCAGGTCTTATTTCTTGCAAGCACGAAACTGGTGGGGGCGTGAAGGTGGGGGCCTTTGCCAAGAAAGGATTCTGGCTCAGCTTCAATAATCAAGTTTTAGGGAAGATGTGGAATCACTGGGACTCTTATACATTGCTCGTGGTTGTGCAAAATAGTACAGCTACTTTCAAAACTAGTTGGGCAGGTTTTTTTTAATGAAGATCAACATATTTTTACTATATTGCCCAGCATTTGTTCTCAGACTAAAGGGGTCCACTTGCCTGCACGCATCAATGCTCAGTAAGACATAGACAAGTTTGTAGCAAAAAAAGTGAGGGTTTATTTTTAGGAAGTGGCCCACACCTGGTGGCAGGTGAGCTAATGCTAAAAGTCCTGGCTCCCTGATGGCTTCTAGGGGATCGGTTGTATAGGGGAAAATCATTAATCATGGTGACTAAGGGAGTTAGGGTCATGGTCCCTAATGATTGGTCAGTGCTAGAGTAGGGAGTAGCTGATAATTACATCAGGTCTTGATGTGAGCCACGGCATTGCTTCCTTTGGTTTCACTGCTTTTCTGGACCAACAGCTGAAACACAACTGAGGCCTAGATGTTACCTCTAGTTTGACCAAAACTCTGTCTCTGTGGTCAACAAACCTGAGACTTTGTTCCTAAGTTTATTTGATGCTGATCAGAACTTCATTATCCTCAGGGCTTAATGATTAAGAGAGCGGATATGCAAGGGAGATGAGTCAGGGTGCTGAATGAGGCCAGTTTGCATAAAAAAAGGAAGAAAGGAGAAAAAGTCTTATTAAAGAAATATAGTTTCTCCTGGCTGGTGTAGCTCAGTGGGTTGAGTGTCAGCCTGCAAACCAAAGGGTTGCTGGTTTGATTCCCCAGTCAGGGCATGTGCCTGGGTCGTGGGCCAGGTCTCCAGTAGGGGGAGCATGAGAGGCAACCAAACATTGATGTTTCTCTCCCTCTCTCCCTCCCTTACCCTCTGTTTAAAAATAAAATAAATAAACTGTTTAAAAAATAAAGAAATATAGTTTCTATGCAGTTACACATTTTGGACTTCTGCATACTTGTACACTTCTAATAAAATGAAACATATGTCCACAAAGCAACTTACATGCAAATGTTCACAGAGGCTTTATTTTAGTCCCAAACTGGAAATCAACCAAATGTCTATCAACATTTAAATAAAAATAAAAGTAGTACATTAATACAATGGAATACTACTCAATAATAAAAGTAACACACTGCCTCATGCAACAACATGAGTTAATTTCAAAACACTGCATTGAGCAAAAGAAACCAGAAACCAAAGAATATATATTATTTGATTATATTTAAATGAAATACTGCAAGAAGCAAAAGTCACCTATATTAATAGGAAGTATGTCAGTAGTTGTCTGGTGCCAGTGGTGTGGTAGGAATGGACTGCAAAGAGGCTGTAGGTAACTTTTAGTTGTATTGGAATGTTCTGTATCTTGATTGTGGTATATACCAGTGTATACATTTGTCAAAATTCACTTAACTGTGTACTTAAACAGGTGCATTTTACTCAGTTATATTCCAATAAAGTTGACTTTAAAAGAAAACAATGCTGATTGGAAGTTATTTATGTATGAGTGAGGTTTACCTTTTTGTAGCCCTCGCTGTTAGGTGACAAGATTTTTTTTTAAACAGGGGACCCCTAACTATCACTAGGTCTTTCCAAAACAATATAGCTTTTTATAGGAACGATTCTTTTTTGTGTGTAGCCATGTGTCATTGTTTTATGTAAATTCTAATTATATTTTATAATTACTATTATAAATGCAAATGGTATACAACTGATATGGGAACTAAAATAGTTGACTCTGAAGAATGCAATTCAACTGTTAGAAACTCAATTGTGAATGAATCCTACAGCATAGTCTATGTGCTATGAGCATTTATTATTCTTAGGTCATCAGTACGTTTTTCAGGGAAGACCGAGAGTTTCACTTAACCTCGTTAGACGTATAAGTAGAGTTTGGTTACCAGGGCTATGAAATCTAGGTAGCCATGGAACAGTCTGTAACAAGCGAATCCTGGTTTTCGCCACTAGGATGGAGATCCAGGGAAAGACTTTTGTCCTGAGATAGGTGGCTGGTATTGGAGAAAAACAAACATAAAATCTGCCAATCCAGTACCACCTCTCCACAAAATGTAGAAAATAATGAAATGGTATTATTATTGAATGTGTTAAACCAGACTGTGATACATCACCAAAGGCAATCCCCTAAAGAAGCTGTAAAAACAACAAAAAAAGAAACCTCACCCTTTTTATATAGTCAGGCAGATACAATCCATTATGTACATGTTAATTTTCTTTATCCAAAGGAAAAAGTAAAGTTTCTTACATCTTTTTGACAAGCAGGAATTTACTCTTAGAGAGGGAAATAAGGCACTACCCCACTTGATGTTCATTCTTGGACCCCCAAATGACATTCCTTGGATGTGAAACTGGTGAGAAGCTTACTTATCGTTTAAAAACATACATACATCTCAAGGAGGTAGACTATGATAGCATCTATAATCTCAAATTTTCTGAAGAAAATACTCAAAGAAAAGGGCGGGGGGGAAGTTGTTTGCACTAGAGAAAATTTTAAATTACATTTCAGGTCTGTATCTACCCTTACAAATTTCTACTTCTGTTACTATTTTCTAATAAAACTATAGTTTTCTAATTATCTACACATTGCCATTTCTATTTTTCTCCAGCAGCAGTCTAAATAACTAGCAAGTCCATAGTAAGATAAAAAACAAAAGTTATCAGAATTACAATATAATAAATTAAAAATTACAATGCTTGCCTTGGGGGACAAGTTTGAAGTATATCACATGGACAGTGAATGGTTAAAGCAGATTCTTGTTTAACAATACACAAACATTCTCCTTTGTCATACTTTAATTTTACAAACTGTTGTATCTTTGTACTTTCAAATAATTCACTACTTAATACTTTGTAGTTTTTAAATGGTATCCCATCCATGCCTAGTGAGTTGTTTTAACTGTAGAGTCTGATAATCTAAAATTTTAACTGAGGTTTTCTTAAGGCACAATAAATTTCCCCTGAGTTCTCATCAGTCACAGAAGTACCATTACAATTATAGAATAAACTAGGCCCTTCTGTAATTCTTTAGTCTTCCCAAATAATTTCTCCCAGATACAAAACACAAAGACACTCATGACCACTATCTAATATCAAAGTCCTACTTATGAGGCATCCATCAAAAGGTATATATTGAACTCTAGAAACTATTATTGGGAGTACAGAAAGAAAGAGTGGTGTAACAAATAACATGTTCGGTTTCTAGCAAAATCTGATTCTTGTAACTGAAATATCTGTTCTGATGAATAAGACAATAAGGCAGTCTGAGAATAGTAATAAGTTTTTAAGAATACCTCCTCCTTTCAGCTGAGTTCGGTACCAATAGATGTACAGTTGTGAGTATGCGAAACACAGTTAATAAAGCTACTGTAATAATCATAACCTGAATGTGTTTTTCCATATGAAAAACTGTAAACCTACTTTTGCCCACCCCTGTATATCAGCTATTCTAGAAAATTTGTTTCAAGTCCTTTGGGAACCACAGTCCAGTGTTCCTGAGCATGGATTCATCTGGGTATTCTTTCACTTTGATGTGATCAGCAGCACTTGAAGTGGTCTCTCTACATGGTGGCAGCTGGTCTTTCCTCTAGAACACTTCTATGTAAATTAAATGGCCCAGTTTGATAGGTGTGGCCGACTTATTCCTGTAGGTCCCTCCAGGCAATCCTGACTTTGTATCTCAGGGTTTCTAGAGAAGAGATAAGCCAATTTAAGTACTGAACATGATTTTGAGAGGATTCAGTTAAATCAGGCAGAGGAAGTGATTTCAGGCCCAAATTCACAGCCCTGCCAAACGGAAGTTCAAAGAGAGAGATAACATTATTGCTTGCAAGAGTACCTCTAATTTTCAGGAAAGCTAGTGGTAAATTTCTAGGCCAATTTAACCCAGTAGATTGCTGAATTTTACCCAATGAGTTTGTTACAGTTTGAGACATCCATTCTACTTTTAGAAATCTGTGAACATTTGTGTCATTCTTGGAACACGGTGGCCATAAAATGATTTTTACTCTCTGATTCAGTAAGTTCTGGGGTTCCAAAAGTGGGATTATTTTCATTAAGAGGGCCTGAGCATCTCCTTTTGAAGAGGTAAAGGCTCTATGCCATTCAGACATCATACACACCACAACCAGACAACATCTCTTTCATAGGCATTTTGAAATATAACTTCCATAAGGTTTCTGGTAAAATTGGTCAGGGAAAACTTTCTGCACCTGCCTTGGGAGTAATCTATAAAGAATTCTTCTGACAAGAAATCTCTTTAATATGTTTTGAATAATTTCATCTTTTTGATAGGCATATGAAAATGGTATAGTGAAAGTCTAGGGCCTTTATTTTTAAATTATTTTATTTTTATCCTCAACTGAGGATATGGTTGTTGATATTTTTGAGAGAGAGAGAGAGAGAGAGAGAGAGAGAGAGAGAAAGAAACATCCATGAGAGAGAAACATTGATCAATTGCCTCTTGTACGGCCCTGACCAGGGAACGAACCAGCGACCTTTGGGTACATAGGGTAATGCTCCAACCAACCAAGCCACCTGGCCAGCATAAGAGTCTAGGGCCTTGAAAAATTCCTCTTTTACTTAGATGATTTTGTTGACAATATAACAATAAACTGATCAAGCAATTAAGACTGGTACAGGAATTTTTGTGTTAGGTAATTGCTATAGTCCAGTCAAATTTCTTTTAGCTCCATTTTCAAACAATTTGTTAATTTCCCAGTATGAAGCTTATTTTTGAAAATGGACAGAGATTTCCCATATTAAAAGTGCAGCTTCTGCCCTGGCTGGGTAGCTCAGTTGGTTAGAGCGTCATCCTGATACGTGAAGGTTGTGGGTTTGATCCCTGGTCAGGGCACATACAAGAATCAACCAATGAAGGCATCAGTAAGTGGAACACCAAATCTTTCTCTCTCTCTCTCTCTCTCTCTCCCCCTCCCTTCCTTCCTCTCTCTCTCTAAAAAAAATAATAAAAAAGCGGGGCTTCTAAGTTTGGAGTCTGTCATGTTTTAACTGTGGCTTTTGCAGTCTTTCAGCAAAATCACTGCCGTTAGAAATTTTGTCATTTCCTGTGTGAGCTCTACAATGAATCATTGATAATCCGAGTCAGCCGTTGTAAAGCCTTTAACAAATCAGCTTTCAATTCTCCATGGGAAGTTTTAATTCGCACAGAAGTCAAGACTCCCCTATGTTTTCTAAATTTCCCTTGCTGTATAACATACAGCAAATCATTTTACCATTGGTATATATATTTGCTTTTAAGTTCCGAACCAAGAATTTTAGCTCTATTAACTGTTATTAACTTATTTGCTTGTGCTAACTTAGTTCCACACAAACACAAGCTTCTGAGATTTCATAAGTCACCACAGCATAGAAAGCCTCAAGTTGGCCACTTTTGTCCTGAGTACATGACCCATCAGTAAACATTATGAAATCTGCAGTTTGAAAAAGCATTATCAAATACATTGAACTGGGGCCTGGTATTTTCTCCTATTACTGTTGTACAATTATGAGCATCTATTTGTTTAAAATCTGGTAAAAGAGTAGCAGGTTTAGGAAATTGCATCTTCCAAGCACACTATTAGGACTGGATAATAATACTTGTTCATAGCCACTATCACAGTGCACCAAACAAATGCTAACTCAGTCTTACCACTTGTAAGATAACTACCACCACATACAGAATACTCAAATAAATCAAATGACCCAATATAAGGGCTTTGAGCCTTTCTAGTAAGGGTGGTGGCTACCACCATAGCTAACAGACATTTAGGAATTCCCAGTGCCATGGTATCCAGATTGGTCTATAGTATAATCTGACTTAAAATTTTACTAGCAGTATCTTTATTTTCAGTACAAAACAAATGGAAAGGTTTTGCAAAGCAGGAATTCCCAAAGCTGGGGGAGAGACTCTGGTCAATTTAAATAGTTCAAATGTCTCTGAGATTCTAGGGACCAAACCAGAAGATCCAGAGAATTAACATGTAATTGCATTGTCAGAGGTTTTGCGTGCTCTGTAAAAGCAGTTCTAAAAATTGTCTAAGTTTTTTTTGTAGTAGGTAGTTTCATCTGCATAATTGGTTCCTATATTATAAAATTTCATGGCCTTAAACTAACAACACATGCCTCAAATATGTTTTCCAGTTTGGCAATACTGCAATTTTTCTAGTGAGGTCTTAAGCCCCTGTGAAGCCAAAGTATCAGTTTTGCATTACTTTTTAGTTTCTGAAACAATCAGAAAATCATCTTTATATTGAATAATTATAGGTCCTCCTGGTGGGAGAAATTTCTGTTTTCCTGTGACTAGAGAAAATAGTAGACTCCCAAAACCCTTTTGGAATCCTCTAACTTCACAGGACTTAGTTATGACTCCTTTCATAAGTAAAAGCAAACAAAAGTATAAACTCAACCATTCAGAGGAAAAGAAAAAAAAACAAAAAAGCAGAATATAGATCAACTGCAGTGAAAAATTTGCACACAATGGTACTGAAGTCAGAATAGTTGCAGGGTTAGGAACAGAAGATTTACTTACTTTGTGATGTTGTACAAATTTATATAGTAGTCAACCACTTGTATCAAATTTCTCTTCTTTACTGAAAGTATAGGAGTTATTACAGGGTGAGTACACTTTAAAATTTTTTCCTCCTGTTTTACCCCTAAATTTTTATGGCTAGTTTTATTCCTTCAAATTGACCTCCAGAGAAAGGATATTGTTTTACATGTGACTGTGGCTTTTTTTTCCTTTGGTAAGCTCTTTTTAACTGGTTATCTATCTCAAATCAAATCAGTATCATTATTCTCAAATAATGGCCCAAAGCAATGTGTCAGTTTGTTTCAGCCTTGGTTTATAGTAACCAAATTACATCACCTTTTCCAAGGGAGATCAGTAAAAACTCCATTTGGAATATAGAATATGGTAACCTTTAATTTTCACAGCAGGTCTCTCCCCAATACGTTTATAGGAGAATTGGGAGAAAGTAAGAAAGCATGTTCCTCAGAGGAACAATATGTATGGGAACAACTGAGGAAATGGAACAAAAGTGTTGGGAAGAAAACATTTCTTCTTCTATTTTTCTAGGTTCTTCTAGTTGATCTAATAATTGAATTGTCACGAGACAAATTAACTGGAGGAAAACTAATTATGTATGTATGGGGACCCCACAGGAATATCAGACCCACAGGCGGTAAGGCCTTTTAGGCTTATATGCTCTTATCAGCTAAGGAGAAGGGGTTAAGGGTCTGGACGTCAAGCGTGCAGAAGACAGTTTATAGGAAGATGGGAAAAGCAAATGTTTGGTAATCAAATGTTTGTCATGCCATGCAGAGACAATGGAATACAGAGAGGATTCTGAACAAACAGGCCCTGCCAAGCTTCCCCCACCCACCCCCGCTGACCACACCTAGCCAATATTCTCTGTAGTTATCTCTCATGATAGAGGGTTTGGTCCAGGAAGTGAACTATCTAAATTATTTTAGGCAGTTAAGGGAGAGGAAGAAAGCTCTTCCTGAGTCTTTGGGGCCTCAATTGTCTTCAGCGCAAGATAATCACTAGCCAAAGTAGCACATTCTGGGGAGACTTGTTCTGAACTCTTTCAGAAGGCTGACACAAAATATCAACAAACTGAATAATCACTGGATGCAAAATGAGCAATTTTCAGGTTCACTGCAGAATAAGTAGCCCCAGTATGTACCAGAAAAGGCAAGGGTAGATTAGCTTGAGGGAAAATTATTGAAGTATATGATTCGCCAGTTCCCACATCTGAAGTTTCCCCAATATGTCAAATTTGAGCCACTTGCCAATTATTTCCTAGATGAGGGTTTTGTCCTTCTGGGTTTTCTTGATTCCCTTGTTGCAATTTTTACATCCTCCAGAGTCTCTTCCTACAATCTCCCTTCTGATGTCTTGGCTTTTTGCGATAATGATATACATTTTTCCTTCTCTTTTTGCTCCCTTCATAAGTTGACCAGAGTAGAGTTATTCCCTTTATAGTAAGTGGCATAATCGAGTAGCTAACACTGACATTTTCTTTTTTTCTGTTTCTTTAGATTGCCACAAAACTGAGTAGCTGCTGCTAAGATTTGAGTAACAGTCTGTCCTTGCCATCCTATTAACTTTTCCCTTACTTGAGGTTGGGTAGTTGGCAAGAGAGCCAAGACAAAGGTGAATAGGACTAGGGGATGATTTTGATCTGCCCCTATATCCATGCCAGTGAATTTTGAGAAAGCAACAAATTGCTGATGAATATCAATTAGGAATTTACCTGTTTCTGTATACACTCTGGCAGTGTTTCCCAGCTCACCATTAGCAGAAGGCTTTAAGTATGGCCATCAGCAGCCCTTCTCGATTGGTTTCTAAAGCCCTTAGTTCTGCCATACTTGTAGCGGGTGGCTAATAGTCAGCTTCCCTTTGCTACGATACTCATTTTGGTGAGTTACCTTCTAGTTCTGTACATGTCTGCTCAGTAGCCTGAGGGAGGGAAGTCTGCCAGTTGCAGAATTCCATATAGTAGCCAGTGAACATCTCCATATGTGGGGCTACAAACTGAAAACATGCTGTGGAGTACTTCTGTGAGTCTTTCTGGGTACAGGAAAAGAAGTCTTTAAATGACTAATATCAGCTGGTGAGAAAGGCTCATGGATTACTGGGAGATTTGGATAGATTCTTGATGGGATCTGCTTCACAAGTGATCTGAAAAGGAAGGGCTGGTTTTCCTTATATTGAGACAAGAAAAATGTAGTATTTTCTATCTGGCACTTTGGTTTCTTTTCCCATGTTGATATTAATGAGGCCTAACACCTTTTTTTGGTTTGTCTTTTGCCACGCGGCCAGTGCAGCTATTCTATCCTGCTGCCTTCATACAGAAACAGTCTTTTATCCAAATTCTCAATCATTCCCTGATCACATCTTTTTATTGGGTCTGCTTTCCTAGCTGCATGGTGTATGTTTGATAAGGGACCCTTAGAGGTGGATTCAGGCTAGGACATGAGGCATACAAACATGTGCCCTCAAACAGGGCAGATAATTCATTAGTAGCTGGAGAAGTTGTATACTTGATTTTTTTTCAGGGAAACATACTAATGGAGGGAACTACCCATCTAACCAATCATTACCTCCTTCTTCCCAGGAATGTAGATTTAATGTAGAGGAAGATACAGAGACCCAGAAAGAACTGTGACAGCCGAAAAAAGAGGGTGGTTCTGTGAAAGAGAAAGTGGTTTTAATTATTGCATTTCCTTTTCCATTTTTCTCAATCTTTTCTTCTGGTTATCAAATCATTTTTTTTTACTTTCTCTTTAGAATGATAGTCATACCATAATGCCAGTAATTCATATTCTTGGAATGATGCGTTTCTAAAAACCCCCATAAATACGTTAATTTCTCCAAATCAAAGAAACAGT
Organism: Mormoops blainvillei; assembly: GCA_004026545.1. NCBI lineage: Eukaryota > Metazoa > Chordata > Mammalia > Chiroptera > Mormoopidae > Mormoops > Mormoops blainvillei. Next base: position 107,624 of record PVJD01004294.1, on the reverse strand, counting down.
CCTCAGGCTACTGTAAGACAGAATTCTCATATGTATACCTATTCCAAATGTGACAGAGAGATATTAGCAATTTAAGAGAGAGAGCTGCAGGCAACATTTCTTGCTTCTCATATTTTTCCACTATTAAAGCTAATGGTAATCTGACAGGATTTTAGAACTGGTTATCACCTATGCTTATTCAATAATAGAATCTTGAATTTGGAAAGGGTAGTTCATCTGGCTATGGCTAGTATTCCAAAAGAGTAGAGAGCTCGAAAGAAGAATTTTTATAATGTACAATTTATTACCTGTCTGTTGAGTGGCCACAGACCTTAAGCTGATCCACTCAACCTAGCAATTGCCAGATGGATCCTGTCCTCATTGCCAAATTGATGGGGAAATAGAATTAAACAAAAATTTCCTGCCAACCCAATAAAACCTCTCCATAAAATGCAGAAAAGAATAAAATAGTTTTATATTGAATAAGCATTAAACCAGACTGAGATGTGCATTACAGGCCATCCACCAAAGAGACTACAGACACAAAAAATTCATACCTTTTTATATACATGCTACCCTATTGTGTATGTTTTATATATATGTTAATTTACTATGTACACATTAATTATATCTATCCAGAGGAAGAGTAAAATTTCTCATCTTTTTTTTACATGCCAGAAGTTACATCTTGGAACTAAATTCCTGCAGACAGAGAGACAGGGTGCCACCATTCTTGGTGTTTACTTTTTAAAAGGATGGCTCCTTGGTCTCTGCGAACAACAAACATTCCTGGGAGGCAAAACTGAAAGAGGTGCATTTAGTTTTGAAAAAGATTTACATCCTTTCAAAGAGGCAAAACTAGCACTTATAATCTCAATTTTTCTGAAGGAAATGCTAAAAGTGGGAGGAGGAAAGTACTTTTTTGCATTAGGGAAAATTTTTAATTGATTTCTTCAGATTTTTATTTACCCTTACACTGGCAAATAAAAGTCCAGGTTTCAATCCTGGAGGGCCTATACCACATATAATAAATTACCTAGACAGAGAATAAGAAAAGGCCTTAGTAACTGGATCTCTAGAATATGAGGTGAGCACTGGTTCTCAGGTGTTAAAAACAAGACAACAAAATGGAGTTACTTGTGCTAAGCCTTGCACCACCAAATCAAGACTTAATTACAATTTTGGCTTTCCCAGAAATGGGATTTTAAACCTTCCAGTCAGGAATAGCCTGATCAGTACTAGTTATGTAATATGATACACTGGTGCTATCTCCTACAGTTAAGTAACCTTGCAGTAACCAATCTGTTTTTTGTCTGGTATAACTTCCTTGTTCCTCCTTCTGCCTATAGAAGCCTTTCATTTTTTTTTTTTTACACTCCTCGGAGTTCCTTTGTATCTGCTAGATTGAATGCTGCCCTATTCAAATTGATTTTTACTCATATAAACACAATTTTTAATATGCCTCACTTTATTTTTTAACACAGCAAAGGGGCAATGTCCCTTTATAAGTGAGGCATAACATCAGGGTTGGAGTAGCAAGAGGGATTTAGTGCTGCGTTTGACAGACTTGGGCTAGAGCTGCTTGAATGCTTCTGGTTTGTGTGGCATCTAGAACCCAGGGCAGGGCTCAGCCTATGGATAATCAAAAAGCAGACTTCTGGCCTAGATGGAAGTATAGAAAGATACACTTTGTCTCCTCACACAACCAAAAGAAAGATGACAACAAATTTAAAAACAAAAAATAACCAGAACTGCCAGAAAATCAAACTGTATGGAAGTCCGACAACCAAGGAGTTAAAGGAGAAACATTCATCCAGACAGGTAGGAGGGGTGGAGACAGGCAGCTGGGGCAGAGGGATGTGTAGGAAGGCGGTCCCACATTTGCATGTGGATAAACTGGGAGGAACAACTGGGGAGTGAGAGACACTGTGCAACACAGGGTTCCAGCGTGGGAAAAGAAAGCCTCAAAGCCTCTATCGGTAAAAACCTGTGGGGGTTGCAGTGGCGGGAGAAACTGCCAGTCTCACAGGAGAGTTCACTTGAGAGAGCCACAGGGTCCTAGAACGTACACAAACCCACCCACAAGGGAATCAGCACCAGGAGTTCCCAATTTGCTTGTGGGTAGCAGGGGAAGTGACTGAAAGCTGGACAAGAGCCAAGCAAGTAGCATTGTTTCCTCTTGGACCCCTCCCCACACAGTGCCATAAGGCAGTGATATGGTTGCCCTGCCCTGGTAAGTACCTAAGGCTCTGCCCCTCACAAAGTAATAGGCCCACCAGACAAAAACATATGGCTCAAATGAAAGAACAGATCAAAGCTCCAAAAATAGAACTAAGTGATGAAGAGATAGCCAACCTAACAGATGCAGAGCTCAAAACACTGGTGATCTGGAAGCTCACAGAATTGGCGGAGTATGGTTGCAAAAGGGAGGAAAAAGTGAAGGCTGTGCAAAGTGAAATACAGAAAAATATACAGGGAACCAACAGTGAAAGGAAGTAAACTGGGACTCAAATTAATGATTTGGAGCAGAAAGAAGAAACATTCAACCAGAGCACAATGAAGAAACAAGAATTCAAAAAAATGAGGAGAGGCTGAGAAACTTCTGGGACAACTTTAAATGTTCCAACATCTGAATCAGGGGTGCCAGAGGAGAAGAAGAAGAGCAAGATACTGAAAATTTACTTGAAAAATAATGAGGGAGAACTTCCCCCATCTGGCAAAGGAAACAGACTTGTAGGAAGTCCAGGAAGCTCAGAGAGTCCGAAAGAAGTTGGACCCAAGGAAGCACACACCAAGGCACATCATCATTACATTACGCAAGATTAAAGGTAAGGAGAGGATCTTAAAAGCAGCAAGAGAAAAGGAGACAGTTACCTACAAAGGAGTTCCCATCAGACTATCAGCTGATTTCTCAAAAGAAACCTTTCAGGCAAGAAGGGGCTGGAAGGAAGTATTCAAAGTCATGAAAGACAAGGGCCTACATCCAAGAGTACTCTATCCCAAAAAGCTGTTATCTAGAATGGAAGGGCAGATAAAGTGCTTCCCAGATAAAGTCAAGTTAAAGGAGTTCATCATCTCCAAGCCCTTATTAAATAAAATATTAAAAGGACTAATCTAAGAAAAAGATGATCAAAACTATGCACAGTAAAATGACAACAAACTCACAAGTATCAACAACTGAATGTAAAAAACAAAAACAAAAACTAAGTAAGCAACTAGAACAGGAACAGAATCACAGAAATGGAGAGCACGTTGAGGGTTATCAGCAGGGGGCGGTGAGGGAGCAGAATGGGGGAAAAGGTACAGGTAACAAGAAGCATAATTGGTAGGTACAAAATAGACAGGGGGAGGTTAAGAACAGTATAGGAAAGGGAGAAGCCAAAGAACTTATGCATACGACCCATGGAGATGAACCAAGGTGGAGAATGCTCGAGGGAGGGGGGTGCAGGGCAGAGGGATTAAAGGGGAGGAAAAAATGGGACAATTGTAATAGTATAGTCAATAAAATATATTTTTAAAAAAGGCAATTTGAGCCTAGATACAAGACAAAAGTTACAGAGAGAAAAGTTTGTATACAAAGGCCTTTTTGTTTTTTTACAACCATATTAAAATTTACTCCTTTTACTTAGGTTAACAAAATATATCACAAGGGAAACTAAGCATTGGGATTAACTGAAACAGTACTTTTGAAAGTAGAACACAATATTTTTTTTTTTTTAGGAAATAATATTGTAAATGGTCACATATGGGTCATTTTACCACACTAGAGCGACAAAATCTTAAAGGACAGCTATGCTCAACTGAGCCACTTATTTGCACTATAGTAACGTTACTTGAAATCATCCCCAAGATCAAGGTTAAAACTATTTTAAGAGACAAGAGTTTGTGTTTTATAGCCACCTCTGTAAGAGGTGCTTTTCTTTCACCCAAAAGTCAAAGCTTATTAGAAGTTTGACAATACTTACTTTTTTTCTCCTCATGCCTTCCATTGAAAATAATGTTATCACTGGTAATATGGTTTATATCTTGTCTGACCTGGATGGTGCAGTCCAAGAAGTTGAGCTTGAGAAGACAAACCCTACATTCAGTGAGAAAGGGTCGGCCTTCTAAGTGCAGGCTGCATACCATGGCTCATTTTCCCTAGTTGTAAAAATGGAGGGCTCAGAGTTTCCTGATCTTCAGTGAACTGGGGTAAGGAGTGAGAATTAACAGGGTCTGAAGGATGTGTATTTACAAATGAACTACCCCGTTGAGGTGGAGCAGGTCCTGGAGGAAGATATTTCATATAAGGTGCCATCTGAACAATAATACATCTATGGAGAGGGCGGTGGAATAGAAATCATTGGTAGACCTGAAGCCTGTCTTTGAATCAAGTGAGAAGTATCTGCAGCCTGGTAAGGATGTGGGATTTGATGGCATATTGAAAATGGAGAAGATAGTGTGGTACAGAATGCTGCTCTGGAGACATCATATGATGAGAGTTCAATACTGCTGGTTGACTCTGATATTCAGAATGATGGTCAACAGGTGTGGAGGCAGGAGGTGGTGGTGCTAGACTGAATTTGAGTCATTCTGAATAGGGAGTTATTATATTGCTCTTTTCTTGTTGAAACAGTTTTCCTGACTCACAAAAGGAGGTAGAGGTGAGGCCAAGGACAATTAACTCTGGCAGATGAGCAGGAATGTCTTCTTGTGGCTGATTCTAAGACTGTGGCTCATGTAGCAAAAGAGGCTGTAGTATAACGTACTGTGGTGGAATATAGTTCATATGATGCCTGTCTGTCGGCATTGTAGAACGATCAGAGATTTCACTTGGTGGTGGGGCAAAGTGTAGAACGAACATGTTTTCTTTCTGTTTGTAAGAAGTGTTTTTAAAAAAGTAAGAAACAGGCAAACCCAGCTTTCTTTTCAAAATCAAAACAGAACAAATGGAAACATTGTGGTATTTAACCTTCACAAGCTTGAGCCACCACACATAACGCAGTCGAGGTTTACATTTTTAACAGCCCTTCTACATACGCTCCAACCTCTCTGTTTGGGCTCCAACTTTTATCTTCCAAAATTAACATTTTCAACATAAGTATAAACAGCAAGATTTTAAGCACTCATATGGCGTAGGCTGATATGAGCCTCTAAGTCTCTTTGCGATAAATACGTTCTCTTACATTCTTGAACACTGCTACACATGAAGATAGAACCTTGTGTATGTACCTCAATTCGCTCCACAGGACCGCCACAGCATGGACACACCCTAGCGCCTTCCTTTCTGTAGAAAATAGCACACTTACAGCAAAAAGCATGCTTGCATGGAATCATCCGCCCATAGATTTTAATGGGTAAGTTGCATTCTTCACAGAAATGAATTGGGGTATCATCCTTTTTACCTAGGATATTTATCTGAAAGCCCCAAAAAAGATCTTGAGGAGACATTTGGTCATATCTAAACAATTTGCCCCCGACAGAGTTGTGACGTTCCTCCTCACCAGAATGAAGTCCTTTGCCCTCACGCTCCATGATTCGGCTGATTCGGCTCGCAGGGTACACTGGGAGCGGAAATGAACCTCACCGAGTCAGGAAGCAGGCACACACACCCTACCCTGTGGGCCGTAGGAGGCGGAAGTGGGCTTGCGTTGTACCAGCTTTGATGTATTCTTACGCAGCCTCATTACAGTGAGTGCTTTGACTGAAGGTGAAAGAGCAAGCGAGTCACGAGTTTCAGTGTTGAGATGTCTTAGGCGGCTATTCTTACGCTTCAAGGGAAAGTAGCGTTTAACTGGATAGAGACTATTCCAGAACCGGCTAGGAGGAAAGAGTATGCAGCGGCTGTGCTACCTGAAAGCATAAACTCCAGTCAGGTAACGCTACCAGCCCGCCCTTGAAGGTTTTTTTTTTTTTTTTAAACATGGCATTTTATTTTTTATTATGAGGTTTTGGAAAATATAATTTCACAAAACATATGAAGATAGAAATACAATATTATTACCCAGAGATTGCAGTGCTAATATTTTTGTATACTTCGCTATATAAAGATATCACATGTACCACACAAATTATGCCCACATATGGATATATTTATGCATTTGAACAATGTAGCACTTTGCTTTTTTGAGGTGAAAACCCACCTATTATATGAAATGTTCAAATAGAGACTGGATAACTTCTTGTCAGAAATACTGTAGATCCAGCTTCTCAAACTTTTCTGCCTAAGTACCCCAATTGTAGAGAAGGGTAAACTTTACCATAACTGTGAGGGTGACGGGGGAAACTTCCAAGCGCCTCTGAAAGCAAGGTGCTTCTTGGAATAGTTGGACTTTACCTTAAATTTACAAGAATATAACTTCTTGCTTCAGAATATTCATTTTAATAAAAAAATAATGCTTTTAATTAAATTACTTGTATCTCTCATTGCCTTTAAAGTCTTTGAGTAACAGTGAAACTCGGGAAGCTGCACCGGAATATGCGCCAAGTCCTGAAGCACTCTGCTGTTATCTCCCCTGGGTGTTGGTACACTAGTCTGTGATGTACTGCATAGAGTCACTCCTTTACTGAGTACAAAGTAAGCCATTAGAACTTGGAAATACTTTTTATGTCGACTCCTGTATAATGGTATTTGTCTACAAAGGTATTTGTCTGTGAATAAAAGTTCAAAGTTAAAAGTCCCAATAAATTGGGGAAGTGATTAGTCACGTTATAAAATATTTTTCCACATCCCCAAATTTCTCATTTTTGCTCTTTAAATATTATATTCTCTTGGTATATTTGATGTGTATTATAGAGCATTAACAACTTGAAGGAAAGCTCTAAGTAAAATAAAAAAAAGGGCAAATAATGTGATCGCTCAAAGACAAATATGAAGCATATTAAAAATGATCACATTCATTTATGGAAAGATAAGGCTGGATTTACAGAAATGCCATTTGTACCCACCTTTTGGTAACCTTTGTCTACTGTGAAGTGAGGTTCACCCTCCCTGTGATAGCTTCATTCCATCCTGTCCAGATTAAGTGCTCTCAATCTCATTTGCAAAGCAACATTGCAAAGAAACTGATGAACTACCATGACCAAATTGTGCCAAATATATGATGAAAAAATAATGAAAGGATAGGTCAGAGCAGGAAATTGCCCTCATTAAGCAGATTATCCATCTCTGCTGAAACGCGAAGACACAGTCAAAGCTGACCTTCACCGAACAAAAAGACAAAGTCAGTGGGGATGTTGTACCAGGTAGAAAATGCTACAGAGAAAAGAAAAAATAAATAAAGCCATGAAGACATACTTTGATGATCTCCATTTAGATACTGGAATTGCGGAAGCATACAGCTGGATCAGAATGGTTTTGCAATAATACTCCATGATTGATGCTGGGGATTTGGAGAGACTCTGAAGTAGTGGGGAGTTGATAAGTTTTCACATTTGCTGTCATGCTTTATGAAAGAAAGAATACATAGCCACATAGGGTATTTCATCAGAGAGAATGTGTGAGCAGCAGAGGTAGGGTCAAAAAGAATATGATGTTGGCTATGATTATGAAACTTACAGGTGATTGAAAGAAGGAACGAGGGGCAGAGGGTTAGGGAAAAATAACTTCTATTTATGCATTTCATTATTGATGAATTCCTGCAAGTTGCATGTAAGTAGATACCAGTTTTCTCATCCTGACCTATAATATCATTTCATGACTTTTTTTTCTTTATTTTGAATATGTTGTTTGTGGGCAATATCTACTGATACTTAAGCTTTTATTTTCTTTGGCTTTCTGTCAAATACCTAATGCCATACTAATACATAAGTGTACAAGGGGTCCTTGTGACTCAGTGCGCATCCTACTTTCTGCAAAAGAATCCTGCTTGAAATGAAGTGGTTTCCAAACCTTCTTTATATTCAGAAGGGTGCAGCTGCTCTGAGTGAATTTGGACGGGGAGTCCAGAGTCCTACCTCCTCAACACTTACACAACTCTGGCACCCCTTTCACTCCCTCCTACAGTGGTCTTTTAGGCAGCTCAGTGGAGCACAATTTGGCTACGAGTCCTCAAATATATATGTTCTGAACTGATGTAGAAAATATTTATTATGAACTGTATCATATATCCAAAATAATAATAGATGAGCACTAATATATCTACCACCTATATATTTACCGCCCATATATCTATCAGTGCAGTTGAAAACACTGCTTGCACCCCTCACTCATTACCACCTTCATGAGAGGAAAAGATTATACTGAATTGTGTGTTCATCATCCTCCAGCCATTTTCCGTTTTAATAATTACATATGTATATATCTTTATACAAAATATTGTTTAAGGGCTTGGGCAAAAAGGAATAAGGAGTCATGGGCATTGACAACAGTGTGGTGATTGCTGAGGGAAGGGAGGTGTAAGGGGACTAAATGGTAGATATTGAATAAAAATATTGTTTATTTTTACATGTTTTCACTTTATATAGACGAATAATGCTGTGATTTTTTCTTTATTCCCTTAGGATTATATTTCTGACATGCTCTCATATTAACTCATGTATTTTATTCATTTTCAGCACTGTATTCTATTGTGTGAATATATTTCAATTTAAATATTCCCCTATTGATGGGTATTTGGTTTGTTCTCAGGTTTTGCGATTGCAAGTGCTACTATCAAACATTCTTGTATATGTCTCCTGTCCATGTTCAAGAATTTCTCTAGGGTATGTATAAAGGAGTAGCAGTACTGGATCAGAAAGAATGAGCATATTCAACTTTTCCAAAGTATTCAGACTAATTTATCAGCGGAGTATAAAACTTTTTGTTGCTCCTCGTCCTTACCAACACTTATTAACAGACTTTTAATTTATTACAAATCTGGTGGTTGTAAAACTCAATATGTTTTTATTTTGTGTTTCTCAGGTTATAAGTGACACTGAGCAGTTTTTCATATTTTATAGGCTGTTTATAGTTTCTCTTTTGTCAAATACCTGTTCATGTTATCAGGCCATTTTTTATTAAACAATTTGTTTTTCCCTTATTGATTTGTAAGAGTTCTTTACATATCCCTGATACTATTTTTTTTGCCAGATATATGACTTGCAGCTCTCTAAGTTTGTAAGTTTCTTTGTGGTACCTTGTGATAAACAGAAGTTCTCAATTTTTATGTATCAAACTTATCAATTATTTTCTTTGTAACTTGCTTTTCTGATATGCTAAAAAATGCTTTCCCTAAACTGAAATCAGAAAGGATATTATCCCTTACAATTTTTTAAGTTTGGCCTTTCAAATGGAGTCTTCATTAATTGATTTGCAACTGATTTTGTAAGGTATAATATAGGGATACCTTTTTTTCCCCTCCATATAGTCATTTATCCCAGAACGATTTATTAAATAGTCCATTATTTCCCTTCTGATCTTCAGTGGCTAATTCCGTAGTACATCAAGTTTTCATATATACACAAGTCTGTTTCTGGATTCTCTATTCCATTTCATTGGTCTGTTTTTCGATCTCATCTTAATTGTTCTGGCTTTATAAAATTTTAGGATTTCGGAATGGGGAGCAAGTCTCCCCAATATTTTTTAGGATCATCTTGGCTATTCTTAACCATTTGCTTTATCAAAATATTTTAGGTTGTTGGGATGGTGAAGATAGGGATGTAGGAGTCATGAGTGAAAAGAAAGCGAGAAAGGAAGGTTTACAAATATACATTTACTCATGTTACAGTTATTCTAAATGTCAGCAGCGCCTTTGAAGTCAGGTATTTTAAAAGGCCAGAAAAGCTGCCTCCCTAAATTTACTGGCATCATTGTGTTTACTCTGTGAGATGAGTCATGGGGTTAACATAATTTCTATTTCTTTTACTTTAAAAGCTAACTTCTTTGGGATCTTATTACTTCTTGGGATAGTCAGTATAGCATTGTGATAGTGTGGGGGAGGGGAAATGTCAAGTATTTTTCCTCTCAGTTCTTCCGGCTGGTTTAAAAATGAAATGGACATGAGACAGATTAACAGGAGATAATAACCAAATTTATTATGTATGTACATGTGGGGTTCCATAAGAATATGGGCCTGAGGACAAATTGGGCAATTGAGCTAAGGAGAAAGAGGGTTAGTGGTTTGGACTTCAAAGAGAAGGTAGGCAATTCATGGGTAGATAAGAAAGAGTAAACATATGGTAAACCAATTCTTGCCAGGCTATGCAGACACAGAGGGGAGTCTTAAGAAACAGACTTTGCTAGGTTCCTCCCTATCTACCACACTTTGATCATATTTATGATGTTAGGGTGATCTCCCTTCCTAGGGTAGGTTTTTCTATCTGAATTCTTTTAGGCAGGTAAAGGGGGAGATAAAAGGTTTTTCTTGAGTCTTTTTTTCTTTTAAAATAACCAGCTTAAAAACATCAACATCCCAGAAAGGCCTATTTCTGGCAAATTCTGTTTCCCCTCAGAAGCATGGCCTCTTCTGTCAGACATACTGCTATCTAAATTCTTGTTTTGCTACGTATTGCCTGCATGGCTTTACATATATTACTTAATCTTTCTGAGACATTATTTTCTTTTTTGGTAGGAAAATAGTTATAATCATAATAAATAATAACTATTATTATTTACCTACTGTGTTAGTTTTCTATTGCTGCTGTAACAAAACCCCACAAACTTAGTGCCTTAAAACAACACAAATTTATCATCTTATACTTCTCTTGGCCAGAAGTCTGACAAGGCTTTCACTGGACTAAAATCTAGTCAGGAAGGCTGCATTCCTTTCTGGAGACTTTAGGGGATATACCACTGTCTTGTTCATTCAGAGTCTTGGCAGACTTTAGTCCCTTACAGTGGTAACCCCCAAATCACCTTTTCCTTGTTGGCTGTCTTCTGAGGGCAAATCCCAGTTTGTAGAGGTTACCTTCATTCCTTGGTTCATGGCTCCCTTCCTCTATCTTCAAAGCCACCAGTGGTGGGTCGAGTTCCTCTTACCCTTTAAATCTTTCTTGTTTCTTTATCTATCATATCACTCTTTTTCTTTCATCCTCACCCAAGGACACTTTCTCATTGCTTTTAGAGGAAGGGAGAGAGTAAGAGAAACATTGATTATAGAGAGAAACATTGATTGATTGCCCTCTCATCATGCCCTGATTAGGAACTGAACCTGCAACCTGGGCATGTGCCCTGACCAGGAATTGAACTCGCAGCCCTTCAGTCTGTGGGATGATGCCACAACCACCTGAGCCACACTGGCCAGGATGTCATCACTCTTTATCTGTCTCACTGTTTCTCTCTCTTCTTTCTCACTGCTGCTTGGAAAAGTTCTCTACTTTCAAGGGGTCATGTGATCAGATTGGGCGCATTTATATAATCCAGAATAATCTCCCCATTTTGAGGCCCATAACTTTAACCACTTATGCACATGACCCGTTTGCTATGCAAAGTAGCCTATTCATAGGTTCTGGGGATTCAGATGTGACCATCTTGTGTGGGAGGGAAGATTGCATTATTCTCTTCCTTCCTGCCCACCTACCTTATATGATTGTTGTGAGGAATGCATGAGCTAATGTATGTAAAGCCTTAAGTATAGAGTTGATGTGCAGGGAACATTCCTTAAGTGTTCATTAATATTTGTGCTGTTTATCACTAGCAAATGTACATGTTCCCCTTTATTTTTGGGGGGTATATTTTTGTGACCTAATTTTACCTTCTGCTCACATAATTCCTTGTTTCAAAATTTTAAGCTATGCAATATTACAAGAAGACATATAATTTTTGGAGAGAATTGGTGCCCTACACAGTTGTACTGGGTTGAATTGTGTTCCCAGCAACAAAAAAAATCAAGTCCTAGTCCCTGGTACCTGTGAGTGTTACCTTATTTGGAATAAGGTTTTAACAATTATAATAGAGTTAAGATAAGGTCCTACTGGCTTAACGTGGGCCCTAAATGCAATAGCTGTTATCTTTATAAGAGAAAGGACAGGAGGATTTAACACAGAGACACAGAAGAGAAACAGGGAAAAAGTAAAAAGGCCATGTGATAATAGAGGCTGAGAGTAGAGTGATTAAGCCAAGGGAATGCGAAGGATTGCTGGCAACCACCAGAAGCTAAGAAGAAGCAAGGAAAGATTCTCCCCTAGAGCATTCACAAGGAGCATTGCCTTGCTGACACCTTGATTTTGGACATCTTGCCTCCAGAACTATAAGAGAATAAATTTCTGTTGTCTTAAATCACCTAGTTTGTGGTGTTTTGTTATGGCAGCTTAGGAAATGAATGCAGCAGCTTACCATGTTTTTCCAAATTGGTTTTTCTTTGCAATGACACATTAAAAATGGTCTTGTTAATTTCCATCATATAAGACACCTACATTCAAATATATGCTCCAAGATAATGGGCAATACCATAAAAACAACTTATCTGGTGTAGCCCCTAATAGTAGAATAAAGATTGATGGGTAAAAATTATGCAGAAACTGATATTTAGTTCAATGTATAAAATAAAGCTTTCAAACAGTCATAAAAGTACATGGCAGTAGCAGCTGTTCTAATAGTCAGACACTAGATCTTTGGTTTAGGTAGTGGAACTATTTTTTATGAATGTGTTGGATAAAAATTAATTTTAAAGAGAATCAGATAGTGTCATGGTAAATCAGGAAGAATAGTTTTTGTTTTTATTTTTTTACATTTTAACATAAAAGACAAGTCTGAACTAGTGCTTGCGTACTTGGATATATATAAGAAAATACAGAAAGCTCTATCCAGCGTTTTCAGCATGAAGTGCTAACAATTGGTTGATCAGGAACAAAATTTGGTTAAATGATTATCTAGTCTATATTATAAGGCTACATCTAAATCAGTTGGTAGAATTTTTTTAAAGCAAGGAATCATCCAGCGTTTATTGAGTGCTCCCTATATGATATAAGAGATGTGGATGATGCCATCACTGCGCTAGTTTGTTTTACTATACTCTCACTAGGTTGTGTAAGTAGATATTTGCTGGGTTTCTTTCCAGGATCCATTCTCTTGCTAACAATATTCATATTTTCCTTCTGGTATCCATCCCTTTCTTTCACTGACTACTTGCTGCAGGCGTCTGACCAGGAGTAAATTTTAGTGCTCCTGTTTGGATGCTGGTAAGAAGTTCTGTGTGTTCCTCTTGATGGTAATAAGAAAATATGCATTCTTGATTGTGGCTGGCAGCTATATTTTTGCTAGGATGGCAGAGCAGAAAGATGTAAACAGATTGATTCCTTGAAGATATTGAATTACTTGGTCAACCAATATCTGGATGATCCAGTTGAGTGAGAAAATAAATACTCTTTTTGATTAAGCCAGTTTGCCTTGGGTTTTGTGCCCTTTCCAGTATCAAGTCTTAACTGATATGTTCATAAATCAATTGAAGAACAATAAATGACAATATGTAATCAAGTGCTAGGTATGCTGAAGATAGAACACCAGCAGCATTAGCATTATGGAGAACTTGATAGAAATGCAAATTTTTAGGCCCTGCCCCTGACTGATTTAGTAATTCTGACGGTGGAGATCAATAGTCTTTGTTTTAACAAGCCCTCCAGGGGATTCTGATGTATGCTAAAGTTTCAAAACTGCTACCCCATATAAGTGAAATTATATGGTATTTGTCTTTCTCTAATTTATTTCACTTAACATAATACAGGTTCATCTGTGTTGTCACAAATGGATTTCATTCTTTTTTATGGCTGAATCATATTCCATTGTATAAATGTACCATCTCTTTTTTATCCAGTTGTCTACTGCAGGGCACTTGGGCTACTTCCATATCTTGGTTCTTATAAATAATGCTGCAATGAACATAGGGATGTATATATCTTTCTGAATTATTGTTTTGGATTTATTCATATAAATACCTGGAAGTGGGATTATTGTGTCATAAGGTATTTCTGTTTTTATTTTTGTGAGGACATTCCACATTATTTCCCATAGTGGATACTGCAATCAGCATTCCCACCAACAGTGCACAAAGGTTCCCCTTTTTTCCACATCTTTGCGAAAACTTGTTTGTTGATTTATTGATGATAGCCATTCCGACAGGTGTGATATAATTTTGTTTGTATGTAGAATCTAAAAAACAAAACGAAAATTCATAGAAACAGAGAACAAACTGATGGTTGCCAGATGCGAGGGTGGTTGGGGCCCTAGGTGAAAAATGGGAAAACATTAGGAAGTACAAATTGTCAATTATAAACCAGTCACAAGTATGTAAAGTGTGGCATAGGGAATATAGTCAATAATATTGTACTAACTATGTATGGTGCCTGATGGGTAATAGACTTACAAGGAGGTTCACTTCATAAGTTATATAGATGTCCAACCACTATGCTGTATAATATCGAACATCAACTGTAATTGAAAAATTAAAAACACCATGAAAAACTACTACCCCAGAAGTTCAGGAAAGGAAGACTTCATAAAGAAGGCGAGATGACGTAAAGTAACCGGTAGAACTTTTGAAAAGAAGACTTAGGTAGCAGTAGGAGTAAAGTCACAGAAGTGTGAATAAATGTTCTTTACTGAGCATTATCTGGCTAATTGTAACTTTAATAAAATATGCTGAGATCAACCTGTTTGGACTATAACCATAGAATATTAAGAGCATCAAGTCATAGAAAGAGAACGCTCTAGTCTTCTAATGGTGTTCGGTAGGCAGAGAAGCGTCCTTCCTGGACTTCAAAAATTTGTTTGAAGAGAGCTACTTTTATCTTGTCAAAATTTGATGGCAGTAGGATGACCAGCAACCGTGATCATTTAACCTCGCCTGGCTTTATGAGATTTTGGATGTAATTCCTGCCTTTTCACACCTTCTTTTCCATATTTTATGGAAGAATTTTCACTTTAAATAGTGATGTCATGTTCAAGGTTGTATATTACCTGCCCACACTGCCTGCTCTGTTTGATAATGTGTGCTTGGATGGAGCTGCTTACACTCCACCTTTTTCCCTAAAGTGTTATAAGCCATGCATAATGACACAGCCTGTGGAATTATAGAATGGGAACTGACTTTGGCTCAGAGAGAGTGCTGGAAAATGACAGACAAGCATTTTAAAGCTAAAATGCTAACGGATGCAAAACAAACAAACAAATACTCGACCTTAAAATGTCTTACTCTTTTCCATATTTGTCTAGACCTAAGTTTATGGTGGTAGTGGGTGGGTATATAAGTGACAGTGGGTTGAGGGAGGATAGGAAGGGTATTAACCTAATGATGCAAATAACTTTTACTTATCCACAACCAGCTTTTTGCTAAGAAGCGCCAGAACAGTGAATAAGCATTTCTAAAGCAGAGGCATTGCTCAGTGTATTTAGTCATTAGTCATTATTTAATTAGTCTTGATAGTGGGGCTTCATTTTAGAGAGACTTTAATTTAATGGTCCTGATATTGAATGACCTTGGTTTGGCAAAGATGCTTGTCTTTGTGTGTGTATTTGTGTGTGTAAAATGCAAATGATGCGAGTGGCTTTGGAGTTGGGCCAAAGAGTCCTCAGCACCAAGCTAAGGTTACTTTAAATCTGCTTGCTTTGCTGGTCAGATTGAAGGATGCCTAAGACAAGCAATAAATTTTTTTCCCCTCTGCCACTTTGGGAGGACAAATCAGCCAATGAATCACCTCTTGTTTGTTCAGATAGACTGACCCATCATTTGATTTGCTTTGAGGGTCTAAAGTTTAACTTTGATAAGGGAGTGATTGTAGGAAGAAAATGTTCAAATCATGGGAAACTAGTGAATTGTAGGGCTAGAGGAGTCATTTTCACCTGACACTTTACTTAGAGGAGCAACTTAGAGCTCTGTTAGCTTGTTTCCTGGTGGGACAATTTCTGCTGGCAGAGTGTTTTCCACAGGCACAGGCTGGTGGAGACTTGGATTTCTAATCCTTTCTTGGGCAAGGTGGTGCTTTCATAGCCTTAACACAGGACTGATAATTTCTCCCTGTTATCCTAGAGTCTCTAACCAGTGTTTGCTAGTTCTGAGCTATGAGGTTTTGGCTGTTTGGGAGACGAACATGTATGTTGCTTCCCTTCTTCACTCTGGGAATTTTGAGCTCTGGTATGATTTAATAGACCCTTTTAGATGTTCCACTTCTAGGTTCATTTTCAATCATGAAATGCGTCTCTGGCCTTCACTGTGACTTGTTTGAAGTTGAAGAAAGATATATAGTCTGACAAGCCCTGCAGTGTCTTTTATGAAGTATTTAACGTAAGTCCCTGTTGCAGCCAAAATACCCATGAGACAGCTGACAGTTATTGCGTAACTATGAAGTATTAGATACTGTAAGGTAAAAGTGAAGGTGTAAAAATGTTAAACATATAGATTATATCTGCATACAACTGGTTTACAGACTTTGTTATCATGTTTCCTTTACAAAATTTACTGGGTTTTTTGGCTGGTTTATTTATTGGTGAGTACAAAGTACTTTTAGGTTGCAGTTCTACTTCTATACTTTCTGAACAGTGTACTTGTGGGTAAGTCTTACTCTCTCAGACTCAGTTAACTCAACTGTGAAAAGGGATGACACTTGATCTTGATATTCCTCACTCATAGATTATTGTAAGTGTAGCTAATGGTTCCGGTTTGATTCTAAGCTGGTATTAGCCTACCAATTGGACATGCATGGGCACATGTGGAAGGACAATGAGGCAGATTTGCCAGGGGTTTGCTATAAAGGACCACCGAGTCTCTTGGAAAAGAACTCCTAAGCAAAAATGGATTTAGGCACATGAATTTGCTATAGGAACAGGACTAGGAAGCCATAGTAAAAGAAATAGCTAAGTTTTATTTAAGATGGGGTCAAAAGCAGAAAGATAATTGGAACATTTTAGTCTAAGCAACAGACCAGAAGAGCTTATATTTGAGTTTTAGGGAAATGTAGGAGATGAAAATCACATTCGGGAAGGATAAGCAAAGAGCTATGGTAAGAGATAAAATGACAGGCACTGGTGGACTAAGTTCCCAGGTTCTTCTAACCATCAGCATCCATGACTTATTCCTGGACTCTGAGTGTTACCCACTGCATGGTACACTAGTTTCCTAGTTCCTCTTCAAGGTGTAGATGGTAATTCACATACCTTGGTATAAAAAAGATTTGGTGATAAGAAACTGATAGATATGTACAAATTCCTAAATTAAATGGGCATCCTTTAACCCATCACTATCCTAGATGTTATACTCATGGTGTAGGGACAGAATGGTGACTGGCCAATTAGGGCTTAGCCAGATTCTGTGGTTATGGAGCAGAGGGAAGTGGAAGCAATATAGAGTCCACCTATATTTAGCTATCCTCCCTACTATGCTCTTTCTGGAAGCATGCATATGACCGAGGAGCTCACTGGCTTAATCCACAGGTTGAGATCTCAAGGTCCTGAATGAGATAGCCTCATCTTTTGCCCTTGAATCAGAATGACCTATGAGAAGGTAGTGGTGAGATCTGGTGATTGTGCTTTTACTTTGGTATTCTTAGTGTGGTGTACCTGGGACCTCGAGCTAAACAGGGAGGGGTCCTGACTGTGGCATATGCAACATGGGCAGGAGATTGTGGGAAAGAAGATATCTCTTGCTCTTAGGATAGCTGAGGTACCTGTAAATAGGCTTCTGCTTTAAGGAGTAGGATGAATGTGAGGGGGCAAACTGGAGTGTAATCAGACAGGGCGTTATAGGAAGGTTGACCATATGTCCTGGAGATAAACCCAATATGCACCTGTAGTTCTGGCATAATTATTAAGAGTACCTCTTTTTTACTCCTTACATTCTCCTGGTTTGGATGGTAAATTATATGGCAAGGAGCTTGGGTGAGGTTGTTTTGTCTTTTTGAATTTTCATTCTGCTCTGCTGCCTGGCCCTTCAATTGGTAATTGTTTCACTTTGAGGTGCCCAGAGATCTCCTGTACTCCCTTTCTGTTAGGTCCATCTTCTGCCTGCTCCCTTATCCTCTTCCCTTTTCCCATCCCAGGATTTTACAAATTCTTTATATTTGTGTCTCTTTTTTGACTATGGGTATTGTGTAACCTGAGTCTGCCTTTGTACCAAGCTGCAATAACCCTAATGCTTCATTCATTTTTTATCTTTTTGCCATTTTAGAGTTCGATGCCCAAATGGAAAAACAAAAGGAATCACCCCTCTATTCTACTGGGGAGCCAGGCCTGTACATCAGTTACTAACATCTCTAGAGCCAGGGATTTCTGAAATTTAGCACTGCCTACCTGCTGTGATGGTCCTGGTTTGAGTGATGGTTAACCTCCACTGCAGCAAATACTTATAGCATTTTTCTCCAAAACAATGTGTACCACTGACCCTGAAGGAAATGTAAGAAAAAAAATAGAAAATACAAGTCTTTTTGAGATCACCAGGAAAGACTAATCATCTTACCCGAGCCTCTGCTGGTAGAGCCCAGTTCGCTAATGTGTCAGGCTTTGTCCCACTCACACTCTTCCAGCATAGGACATTGAAACCAATAGTCTTATGAAATCTATAGATTTCCTAGTCTTCTTTATATCACTCAGTTTTTATATCTCTAGGGTATAAAGACAGTTAAACGCAAGAGCAATTTTATAGGTTTATCAGGGCACTGATGTCATTTGGGGATAGATTACTTCACTTATACATCATGTGTGGAAAACAGAATCTGACCCAAATCACAGGGAAATGCAGTTAATGTTTTATGAGTTCATAAATCTGTAACTGTGACTAACAGAAACCTTCAATGGAAACCTCTAGCCTTATAATTCAGCAGCTCCAAGGATTAATTTTATCATACATAGCTTGGTCCAGGAGCTAATATACATTCACATGCAAATCCAGACTCTGGAGAATTCCTGAACACATTCCTGTGTGGAGATTTGTGAATGTGCACTGGTGAAATAATCTCATAAGGGGCCTTTGAGTTGTCACTTGCTAGTTGTGTAAACAATGTGCAGTATCAAGAACAGTACATCTTCTGTTCAAATAAATCCTCGGGGTTTAATTATTAGAGAATTAGTCCTATAAAATTTAATTGTGATTGACAACCATTATCTCATATGATTATGTAAATTTGTGTTCCTATTTCATAGATGAGAAAATTGAGGTTAAGCCATGTTAGATAAATTGCTCAAGGTCATGATTCCGTGAAGTTGTAGAATTGGGCTTTTTGACTCTATGACCAATTCTTTTCCTATAACATCACACTGTTTATGACAAGATTTCAATAAAACTCATCCATCTCTTTTTGTTCCTGCAAACAAGGGCTTCATGGAGGTAACATTTACACTGAGTAAGATACAAGGATGAGGATGGTTGTTTGAGTAGGTCTCCATGTAATACATGTCATATGGGAATTGGTCAGAGTTGGAGCTCCATAGCTTCATCTTTCATAGGAAAGGATTTGCAGAGTTGGAGCTTCTGTCAACTACACCTCAATCCTGGGGGGAAAAGTTTGACCCCTGCTTTCTACCTAATGGTTTATTTTCTACAACCACAGTAGATTTCTGTCAGCCAGGACTGACCTTACATGAAAACAGTGTTGATGACAATCCTTGTGGTGTGATTTAAAGGGACTGAGGAAACGTGACTGGTGTGGTTCAGTGGGTTGGGTGTCATCCCTAAACCAAAATGTTGGTGGTTCAATTCCCAGTCAGGGCACATGCCTGGGTTGCAGGCCAGGTCCCCAGTTTGGGACGTGTGAGAGGCAACCAATCTATGTTTCTCTCGCACATCGATATTTCTTGTTTTAATGTTAAGCACTATATTGACTCCTTAGCTATGATATATGTCTATTTCTGTTAACTCATTTCCAAAATTTAATTCTATTATTATTCTTATATTATTCAGAATTTTAAAACTTTATAATCTCTTATGTACCTATAAATAATTTTCTGTGCTTTATCTGTACATCAATTCTAAAACAATGTTGAATATCACAAGATCACATTTATAATTATAGAATTATGGAAATATTAATCATGGTGAAATCATATACAGGGATTTTATCCAAGGAAAAGAAAATATGTTATTAAACCCTTGCCTCTGACAGGAAAATCAGAAATGTTAGGGTGTATTGTATATTTCATTTCAGGTTTGTTTACTTCCTCTGGATTATACTCATCTGCCACTGTTTCCTTGATCACATGCTTTCCTCGTTCTTGCATTAAACTTTTATTTCATTGATGAAGATTCTCAATGAAATCTTTTAATGTATTAGTGAGTGGATATTAAAGTTTGAATTCTTGCATGTTCAGAAATTTTTGTTTTGTCTTATCTTTGATCAATACTTAGTTAGATTTACAATGCTGAATACAGAACCATTTTCCCTTAAAACTTTGCAAATTTACTTCTATTGTCTTTCAACATTATGGAATGTTAATACTATGTCTTATGGTGGTCTGTTTATTTTTTGGGGAGGCTATTTTCAGTTTTTTATTATATGATATCTGATGCATTCTAAGAATAATTGTAACATATGTAAGTGTGAATTTTGATAAAACGAACAGCTTTAAAACCACCACCCAACTAGAACGCTACCACAACTCTGCATCTATCTGTATACCTTTTCGATTTCCCACCCTCCTTATTTTACTCCATTCTAGGTATGAGTATCTCAAATTTTGTGTTTACTATTGTTGTTCTGTTAGTTATAGCTATTGACTGTGTATGATCCCTCCCTATATAATACATTACAGATTCTCCTCAACTATTATGGGGTTATGTCCTAATAAACCCATTGTAAGTTGAGCCCTGGCTGCTGTGGCTCAGTGGATTGAGTGCTGACCTGTGAACCACAGGGTTGCTGGTTTGATTCCCAGTCAGGGCACATGCCTGGGTTGTGGACTGGGTCCCCAGCAGGGGGCATGCGGGAGGCAACCACACATTGATGTTTCTCTCCCTTTCTTTCCCCCTCCCTTCCCCTCTCTCTAAAAATAAATGAATAAAATCTTTAAAAAAAACATTGTAAGCTGAAAATATAAGTCCAAATGGATTTCTAACCCACCAAACATCATAGCGTAGCCTAGGCTACCTTAAATGTGCTCAGAACATTTATATTAACCAACAGTTGGGCAAAATCATCTCACTGATTCTACTACATATCACTAACATGGCCAAAATATCAAAATTCAAGATTCTAAGTACAGTTTCCACTGAATGTGTGTTACTTTCAACTATTGTAAGGTTGAAAAGTCATAAGTTGAACCATTATAAATCAAGAACCATGTGTATTTAGTTTTTCCTGTCTTTGTTGTATTTTTTTTTAGTTTAAAAAATGTGGTAAAATGGACATAAAATAAAAATTTAACACTTTTCAGGTGTGCAGTTTAGTGGCATTAAGTACATTCACATTGTTGTGCAACCATCACCACTATTCACTTCCAGAGCTTTTTTTCCTTATTCCAGAAAGTCTCCATTTGCCTCACTACCCAGCCCCTGGTAACTTTTTAATTTTGTATCTCTGTGAATTTGTCTATTTTAAGTACCTAATATAAGTGGAATCATTAAATATTTGTTTGTGTCTGGATTTTATTTAGCTTAAGGTAATGTTTTCAAGGTTTATCCATGTTGTAATGTGATCAGAGTTTCATTCCTTTTTTATGCCTCAATAATACTTAATTGTATGTATATACCACATTTTGTTCATTCATCCGTTGATGGACACTTGGGTTGTGTTCACTTTTTGGATGTTATGAATACTGTTGCTATGGACACTGATATACGAGGATTGTCTGAGTTCTTATTCTAAATTCTTTTGGGTATATACCTAAAAAGAGAATTGCTGGTTCATATGGTAATTCTCTCACCATTTGAGGAACTACCAAACTGTTTTTCCACAGCAGCTATACCATTTTACATTCCCCATTCCCACTAGCGATGTGCAACTATTCAGTTTCCCCATATCCTTGGCAACACTTGATGTTTTTCCTTTCTTCTTTCTCTTTCTTTTTGTTTATAGTTGCCCTAATTAGATGTGAAGTAGTATCTCATTGTGGTTTTGATTTAATTTTCTCTAATTATTAGCGAGTTTGAGTATGTGCTTATTATTGACCACCGGTATATCTTCTTTGAGTAACGTTTATTACAGTCCTTTGTTCAATTTTGTTTTATTTTCCTTTTTTCACTTTTGGATAGGGTTGTTTATTTTGTTGTTGCTTATATTGAATTATAGGAGTTTTTTAATGCATTCTGGATATTAATCTCATCAAATATAAGATTTGCAAATATTTTCTCCTGTTCTTTCACTCTCTTGATAGTTTTTTGATGCACAAGATTTTAATTCTGATGATATCTAATTTATCTATTTTTTTCTTTTGTTGCTTGTCATGTCCTAGAAATAGATGCCAAATCCAAATCTGTGACGATTTTCCTCACTGTTTTAGCTCATAAGATCTTTGATCCATTTTGAGTTAATTTCCATTCATGGTGTAAGGTAGGGGTCCAGTTTCTTTTGCATGTGTATAGCTGTTTTCCCCAGTTGCATTTGTCGACTCTTCTTTACCCATCAGATGATCTTGGAGCCTTTGTAAAAAATCACTTGATTATATACATGAGGGTTTGTTTCTAGACTCTCTATTCTAGTCCATTTGTCTAAATGTCTTCCCTTATGCCATTACCACACCGTTTTGATTACTGTAGCTATGTGTAGTGAGTTTTAAAATCAGGAAGTGTAAATTCTCCAAAGTTGTTATTTTTCAAGATTCTTTTGGTGATTCTGGGTTTCTTGAAATTCCATATGAATTTCAGGATAGCCTATTTTGTGTCTACCCAAAACATCATTAGGCTATTAATAGAGATTGTACTGAATTTATAAGTCATTTTTGAGTAGAATTATCATTTTAACAATTCAAATCTTTAAAAAAAACTTGTAATTAAATTTATTGCAGTGACATTGGTTGATAAGATTATATAGATTTCAAGTGTACAATTTCATGATATATTATTGCATTATGTGCCCCCAAGCCAAAGCCAAATCTTCTTCCATCACCATATATTTGACCCCCTTTACCATTTACTACCCTCCCACACCTCTTCTCTCTGGTTACCACCATACTGTTTGTTGTCTGTGTCTATGATTTTTTGTTTGTTTTTTGTTTTTTGTTCATTTGTTACTTTCAGTTTTATATCTCACGTATGAGTGAAATCATATGGTTCTTAGCTTTTCCTGACTTTTTTTTCCTTAGGATGATATTCTCAAGGTCCATCCATGTTGTCGCAAATGGCAGTATTTAATCTTTTCTTATGGCTGAGTAGTATTGCATTGTATTTATGTACCACATCTTCTTTATCCTGTCATCTAGTGAATGACACTTTGATTGTTTCCGTGTCTTGGCCAACGTGAATAGTGCTGCAATGAACATAGGATTGTATACATCTTTGCATATAAGTGTGCATGGGGTATTGATGGGCACATCTTCCTATAGCATATTGGTTCAGGGATCAAGGAGGCACATTCCCAATGGTCACCCACAATTGCCAGAGTAGGGTGAGATTCACTGGGGTGTGGCTGAATTGATTTAATGTGTATTATTCCTGAGTAAAAACAATTTTCCTTTATTTCCCCTTCCTTTGTCAACTGTGTTACTACAAACTCTGAGCTATTTTGCTGATAGGCTCTAACATCCATATTAGAAGTGATCCCTACATTGACTGACTACTTTTTATTTTTAAATTATTATTTATTAATTAAAGGTGACATTCAATATTGTATTAGTCTCAGGTCAACAGCCCAGTGGTTAAACACATAACTTACAAAGTCATCCCCTGATAAGACTTAAACCTACCTGATACTGTGTGCAGTTATTGCAATATTGTTGACTATATTCCCTAAACTGTACTTTACATCCCTGTGACTATTTTGTAACTTCCAATTTGTACTTCTTAGTTCTTCCCACCTGGCAACCATCAGTTTGTTCTTTGTGTCTATGGGTTGTTCCTGACTTGCTTTTTTATTTTGTTTTTTAGTTTCCACGTATAAGTGAAATCATATGGTATTTGTCTTTCTCTGTCCAACCTACTTCACTTAGCTCAACAACCTTTAGATCCATTCATGTTATTGCAAATTATAAGACTCCATTTTTATGGCTGAGTAATATTCTGTTGCGTATATGTATCACATCTTTAGACACTAGTTTTTTGATTGGAGCATTTAATCCATTTATATTTAAAGTAATTGTTGTTAAGTATATAATTATTGTCATTTTATTAATTGTTTTCTGATTATTTTTGTAGTTTTCTGTTTTCTTTTTCTCTTGTATGTTGACAACTTCCTGTAGTATTGTGTTTGGATTCTTTTCTCTGTTTCTTGTACATCTCCTGTAGATTTCTGGTTTGTGGTTACCATGTGCTTCATAGGTACTGAGCTATGTTTATAGCAGTCTGTTTTAAGTTGATGGTCACTTAAGTCTGAACACATTTTAGTATTGCTACCATTTTTATTCGCCCTCTGCATGTTTCGTTTTGTCATTGTTTACTTTGTGTGTGTGTGTTTCCCTTAATTTACTATTGTAATTACTCATAATCTTCCTACTTTGCCTTTTAACATATGTACTAACTTTAGTGCTGGTTGAGCCACTGTTTTTTATTATATGTTTGCCTTTGTTAGTTAAATTTTTTTTCTTAGCCATGTTTTCATATTCATATTTTATATATTTTTCTTCTTTTTAAGGAAATCCCTTTAACATCTCTTGTAATACAGGCTTGTTGGTGATGAACACCTTCAGATTTTTCTTGTCTGGGATTAATGACTACTGTTTATTTATTTATTTACTGAATTTATTGGGGTGACATTGGTTAATAAAATTGTATTGCTTTCAGTTGTACAATTCTATAATGCATCATCTGAATATGGTACTGTGTGTTCATGCCCTGAAGTCAAGTCTCCTTCCATCATCACCATTTATCCCCCTATGCCCTCTTCTTCTTCTACCCAAACTCTACTGTTTTTTTTTTTAATAAAGTCTTTGTGCTTTTTTTTTAAGGCAGAGGTTCTCAAAGTGTGGTTTTCAGACCAGTATTATTAGGACCACCTGAAAACTTGGTAAAAATGCAAGTTCTCCAGCTCCATCCCAGACATACTGAATAAGAAGTTTTGGGGTATAAATACGAGAAACCTGTGTTTCAACAAGTTTTGTAGGTGATTCTGATGTACACTCAAGTTTGAAAACCACTGTCCTAGGAACAAAAGTTGCCCTTGCCTATAGTTATTTTTTTGTGTAGGGGAGTGTGTGGAACCCCCTAGTGCAAGTGTTTTGAATGCAATTTATTAAATGAAATATCCAAGTGCTCTTGGTCCAATCTCTGCTTTGGTTTCATTTGCTCCTATTTAAATTTTCACTTGTGACTCTTTTTATAAAAAACTGCACTTAATTTTGCTGTCCTTGGATGATGTTTCAAATACTCTCCCTATCCACTAATTGTTTTTTACTTTTCAGGAATTAAAGCGTGTCACTGGTGCTGTTTCTTGGTTTACAGTCTTGAAAAAGTTTTACTCTTTTAAAAAAATTCTTTCAGTTATTTCAATAAGACTTTGACACTAGGGATGGGGAGAATATTGTTTGCTTCTGTTAAAATACCTCTCAATCCTTACAAGCAAAGGTCCATTAGAAAATAAAATTGTCATTCTGAACCTTTTTGATTTATTTTGCAGAATTGTATAAATTCATAGCTCTAGGTAATTGTTAAAGATTAGAACTATAGAATAAATAATGACAGCATCAGGTTGAACTTTAGAAACCATCTAGTCCTGTTATAGCCATTTTCATAAGAGGGGTCCAGGAGTTTGAAATAGGGAGTAGCTGGCCCTACTTCAGATAGCAAGTTAATTCAGAGCTGAGGTCAAAACCTAGAGTGTACAGATGATTCTCTTTCTGTAGGGAATGAAGAAGAAACAGAAGCAGAAGAACTTTCTGGCCTGGACAGATTTAACCTAAGTATAACTCCATTTTTGAACTTTATTTCTTGAAACAGAGTATCTTTTACATTTCCACAGAGCCAACTTTCAGAAAATTGGGCTGTTAAAAGTCACAGAGGGTATTAGCAGCTGGTATAAGAAAATCAAAAGGATTGTTGCCAGACTTCATAAATTTGGCATATTTGAGAAAATGTCCCAATATGTTACATATGCTATTCCTGTGTCTAAACTTTTTAAAAAACTTTTCGATATAGTGCTTTGTCAGTATAAATGTGTTTTGCATTGCAAGTTGGTCTGAGTGCTGGAGTGCATGTTTATTAGTCCCTGAGAACTCCAGTAACTTTCTCTCTTTTCTGCTAGCTCTCCTTACTTAATTTCTCCTACTCTTTTGCTGTACTTAATTCCTCTGTGCACAAAGCAGCAGAAGGGGTGGAGAATATGGCCAGAGATGTCGAGAAGTTCATTTTACTTCTCCCACATCCTGCCATTCCATTTAACTTAGTGACAGCTACCTTTTCATCTCCACATTGTCCAGAGTTTTAAGATAAAATTGTATCAGTCAGGCTTCAGCACAGTGGAAAAATAAATACTATTTAAAGAACTGGGTAACTAGCAAAAAATGGGTAGAGGACCAAAATGAGGGAATAACAGTTACTCTTAAAGTGGGATAGGCACAGACTATTGTCCTGTAAAAACAATCAGCAAACTAAAATACACGCCCTGAAAAAGCAATGTATAAGCACAGAGACATCATCAGTCAGATTGATTTTTTCACTCAGGTTTTGGTGCAACCTACCTCTCAGAAAAATTGTAGGAGGAAAAAATAAGAAAAGCCATGCCTTTTTCTATAAATGGAATCATTGTAAAGTGTTCTGTTTTGGATCATATTTATGCCCTGAGTAGGGGAAGTCATGAGACATGTGTTGGGGAAGGAAAATTTTCCTTCTACTCTTCTGTTTGTTTGACTGGAATCAGATTAGCATAAGACAGATTAACAGGAGAAAAACAAATTTAATTACACATGTATGGGTGCCCCATAAGAATATGAGACCCAGAGGCAGGCAGGCTTACATGCCCTCCTGGCTAGGGAATCTCAGACTTCAAAGTGGAGGAAGACAATACAGGAAGATGGGAAGAGCAAATGTTTGGCAAACAAACTGTTTGCCATGCCTTACAGAGACATTGAGCCATAGGAATGTTATTTCCAGGCCCTGCCAAAGTCCCTTCCAGATTACCACACAGCCCATATTCTTTGTGATTATTTTTGGTGATAGTTCTCTTCATGGACAAAGCCTTCTTTCTAAATTCTTTTAGGCAGTTAAGGGAGAGGTAAAAGTTTTTTCTTGAATCTGCTGGCTCTTGATTGCCTTCAATTCAAAACAGTGTACATGACAAAGTGGCACATTTTGGGAAGATGCCTTTATGAACCCCTTCACATGCTGAAGCAGCAAAAACAAACTAATGAGGAAAGGAAGAAAACTAAGATTTAAGGACCGTAGAAAGATTTGGACATGTATGCTCTATTGGCCTATGAGCAACAAATAAATTGGTATATGAAATACCAATTGTTAATCATTCCTTTGGTATAGGCAGTGATTTTAAACTTATTTTTAAGCAGATGAACTGTTTGATTTGTCAAATGCAATCTTATATGGAATCCCAATATAAAATAAAGAAAAATAGAAATGAAAACAGAACTACTTTGGCTGAGGCATCTCCGCAAGGCACAATTTGGGAAACTCTGAATGAAGGCATTCAGGACTTGAAATGCAGTAATATTGCCTGGGAGATAGAAGATATTAAACTATTTTTCAATAATACTTTTAGAAAAATTAAACCACATCTGGAATACTATGTTAACTTCTGAGAGCTATACTTTAAGAGGGGCACAGAAAACCAGAGTTTCTTCCCTGGCTGGTGTGGCTCAGTGGATTGAGCACCAGCCTCCAAACCAAAGGGTTGCAGGTTTGATTCCAAGTTAGGGCACATGCCTGGGTTGTGGGCCAGGTCCCTAGTAGAGGGTGTGCAGGAGGCAACCATACATTGATGTTTCCCTCCCTCTCTTTCTCCCTCCCTTCCCCTCTCTCTAGAAATAAATAAATAAAATCTTTTACAAAAAGAAAACCAGAGTTTCATCTAGAGTAGGATTTCCAGACTTCAGTGTTTTGTTGTGGAAATGAGATTTGGAATCAAAAGTCTTTAATTCAAGTTTTGCATATACCATTTAGTACCCCGGTGACCTTGGGCAGTTCATCTCTCTGAGGTATAATTTCATTATCTGTGTAGGGGAGCTATATCTCTCCAGAATATACCTCTTTGGCATAAGGATTATCTTGAGCTGATTATTTTAGGAAATAGCAGAGATATATGAATCTCTTAAAAATTAGTAGAAATTACTCTTTTAAAAATATCTATTATATTTTCTTTTTTAAAAAGGTTTTATTTATTTTTAGACAGAGAGGAAGGGAGGGATAAAGAGAGAGAGAGAGAAATATCAATGCGTGGTTGCCTCTTGAGTGCCCCCCTACCAGGGTCCTGGCCTACCACCCAGGCACGTGCCCTGACTGGGAATCTAATCAGTGGCCCCTTGGTTCTCAGGCTGGTGCTCAATCCACTGAGCCACACCAGCCAGGGCTGAAATTACTCTTTTGAAAGAAATGTTTATATTTATAAGGGATATCTGCATTCATTAAGGGTGTCTCCCTCTCTGTACTAGGGAGATCTAGGAACTAAAATCTCTAGAAACTTATCAGTGGAGAAGACAGTGACCTGTATCTACATGACAACCATATCCTTTTTTAGTCTGTTTTACCTGATATCCTGCCATAACTAACTCCCCCCTCCCCCTTACCCCAACATCATCTTTTGTGTTTAGCTGGAAATGGTATGTAAGCTGGTGGTTTGTGCCATCTGGGGGGAGTTACTCAGTTTTCTTGATATCTCCCATGTATACAGGAGGCATATATGTTATCAGACTTCTTTTTCCCCCTGTTAATCTGTCTTTTATTGGGGGGGATATCTCAGCCAAAAACCTATAGGGTAAAGGGCAATTTATTTTTTCCCTTACACCTGCTGTGTTCTCTGTGAAGCTGGCCTTTATTGACTGCATTAATGACTTCCCCTTCCCTCTGGCTTTTGGTTGGGTTTAGTCAATGAGAGGCACCAACAGGAAGTTGGGGAGTGGGAAGAAGAGAGATCTATTCCAGACTTTCTTCCAGGTGTGGTTTAGAATTCAATTTGTACCTCTACTGCATACCTTGGGTCGTGTCTGGTAGCTCTTCCCTGAAGTTCTTTAAAAGTTCTGGCTATGTCTCTCTCCCATGTTCCTTCAGGTCAGGGTCATGGTAGTCTCCCGGTCTTTGTTGGTAGTCCTGGAGTGCTTCCCCTTTCCTTATTGGTTTCCCTTACCAGCACTATAAATACTTCCTTTAATAACTTCTTTTGACTATGCCATCTTTTTGTTGGGTGGGGGGTTCTGATTAATTTAGCATGAAAAAAGTTACCCCATTTTTGGAATGTGCATGTGTATTTGGAGACTATTTCCTAGATGTATGGATATGGTATGGTACATCCTTAGGCACATTTGTTATGTAAATAAGCCTGTAGAATTAGTATATATCCTTTGATTTAAATTTAACTCTGGGCTTTTCTTACTTTTCATTGTCTGTAGGCTCCCAAGAATTGTGAAGCCTGCTTGGGTGCTCTGTTCACATAAAATTCACTACTATGAGTTTTATGTAAGTTAGTGACCAGCGAAGTCATTTGTTTTCTCAGCCTAAGGCTGAGGAAGACATGACCAAAGTTTTATCCTTGTGGGGGACATTTAGGTAACTTGTCTTCAAAATTTTCAGGTGGTACTTGCAGTATTGGTCAAAAAATATTATTTTTTGAGGGTCAGTCAGGGAAATATGGCTGGCTCAGTTCAAGCAGCAAAATACTTGTCTACCAATCTTGGGTCAGTTATGTTTCTCTGTCTAGGAAGAGCAGTGATATTGTCTACAAAGGGTGCGAAGAGTCAAGTAAAATAATATACTGGATTGACTCTACAGGAAGTCTTCCCAAAGAATATTTATACCCTCTTTTGGGAGGTATGACTTGTTACCTTTCTTTCTGGCTTGGCTATCAGTATATGAGTTGCTGTATTTAAAACTCAATCACAGTAATGATTACATCACTAGTTTCTTGGTACAACTATAACTCCCTTTCTCATTAATGATATCTAATGTCTGGTATTTATTTGATTATTTTGTGGATATTTATATTTTACCGATGGTACTTTAAATTAATTAGTGCATAGGAATTGTAAGTACTTGGTGATGAGTACTTACAATTCCTTAATTAAGTGTCCCTAAGAATATGGAAAAATGAGGAGACAAATTGCCCTCTGAAATTATAACAGGGTACAGAGCAGGGATCCCCTGAAAATAGTAGATCATATCCCCCATAACCCTTGATTGGGGGTAGGGAGAAGTGGATGATATGGCTGTTTAAGATACTTTGCTTAACAATGGCAAGTTAATAGCTGTGTCTTTTCTGAACGGAAGAGAACTGCCACCTAGGGTGAAAGGTATAGTGGCTTTAAGAGTGTATTGTGATTCATGACATTGCCAGGGGAGGCAGATGCCCACCACAGATGCCCCTGTGTCATTGGGAACTCTTGCCCTGACTAAAGATGGCAACCAAAAGAAGGTAAAAGATACTGGGGAACTGGCAAAAATGGCAGACACTAACAGACCATAGGAGGGGCCGGATATGAAATCACATAGGAAGTTCCTGGCTGAGCATTTAAATGAGAGCAGGCTGAAAAGGGTATAGGAGAAAGTCTACCACAAAGAGAAGAGGTCCAGAGTAAGTGAGAGAGACATGGAAGTGTATCACGAAGCCCAGAGGGGGGAAGGTCAAACTAGAGAAGACTGCGGCAGAGCTGATGGAACTATAGGGGCCTGCCTAACCAAGCATGGATTTGTTGGAGAGGCTTGGAGCTAACTGTGACAGAGAATACTAAGTTGCAGACTTCTGCTTCTATGAAGGACATATGGAGGTCACTCTCTTGGGATGTGTGTCTTCCTGGACCCCACCATGATCCAGTGTAACACAGCATATGTTTTTCTGAACCACTACATGGAGGCTGAGAACTGTGCACCCCAGATCCTGAAGGAGAGAACTGCTATGAGGGGATGGTGACTGTGAAACTCATGAGTGCACATTCCAGAGGGGATATAGATCTGTTTGCACAACCAGCTTAAGAACAGATAAGGATATGGGGAACTCCTAGGCATGGGTTTGGCTTGTAGCCTTTTGGGGAGCCAGGGAAATAATGGTTTTCATCGGAGAGGAGGGCTCTAAGCAGGAGAGCTCTCAGTTTCCCAAGGTTGGAACCCTGTTAATGAAAACCTCTTTCCTTCAACACTAATTGTTGGGTCATGTGTCAGGGTGCCATGTGACTGAGCCCCAGTTTGCTCGGTTACAAAATCAACATGTGGGTCTGGGTAGATCTATACAATCATCTGAAAGAAGATGGATCCAAGACCAGAATTACTGTTATATTGTATTAATATATCTAAATAAAGACTATATCAATAAGAAGAGGTTGTGGTCAATTTAAAATCATAGAAAAAGGAGAGTCAGGAAGGCGCATGTTAAGTGTGTCCACCCAAGTATGCTAAAGGCAAGAGAGAGCCTGAGCCAACTTACTTCTAGTACTTTGAACTATTGTTGAGAACATCCCAATCAGACACACATGATGGGGAGGAAAATTTTTCCTTCTACACTTTTAGGTTCTTTGGCTGGTTTACTAATTAAATTGACATAAGAGAGAATAACAAAAGAAAAACACTTTAAAACAAAAATTTCATATGTATGGGAACCCCATAAAAATATGAGATCCAAGGGCCAGTTGGCCAGTGGAGGCTTACATGCCATCCTGAGTTAAGGGGCTTGGGCCTTCGAAGAGGAGGAGGATGATTCACAGGAGAATAAGAGGAAGAGATGTTTGGTAATTAGATGTTTTCCCTGCTGAATAGAACAAATAGGCCATTCAGATAAAAAGTTATCTCTGGTAATAGCTCTCTCTCTCTGAGCCAGGTCCCATATCTAAATTCTTTTATAGTTTTTATTATTACAGTTGTCTTGGCTTTTTCTCCCTTTGCCCATCTCCACCCAACCCCACTTCCCTCCCTCAGGCAATCTCATGTCATTGTCCATGTCCATGGATCATGCATATATGTTCTTTGGCTAATCCTTTCACCTTCTTTCATCCAGTCCAGTCCCATCCCCTCCAACAGCAGTCAGTCTGTTCCACGTATCTGTGCTTCTGTTTCTATTTTGTTCATTATTTTTAAAAAGGATTTTATTTATTTTATTTTATTTTTAGACAGAGGGGAAGGGAGGGATAAAGAGAAGGAGAGAAACATCAATGTGTGGTTGCCTTTTGCATGCTCCCTACTGGAGACCTGGCCCGCAACCCAGGCATGTACCCTGACTGGAGAACCCTTTGGTTGGCAGGCCGATGCTCAATCCACTGAACTACAACCGTCGGGGCTGTTCATTATTTTTTATATTAGATTCCACATATAAGTGAGATCATGTGGTATTCGTCTTTTACTGACTCATTTATTTCACTTAGCATAATATTCCCCAGGGTCCATTCATGCTTCTTCAAAAGGTAAGAGTCTCTTTTTTTGTTTACAGCTGCATAATATTCTATTATGTAAAGGTAGGCACCACAAATTTTCTATCTATTCATCTACTGATGGCCAAATAGGCTGTTTCCAGACCTTGCCTATTATAAATACTGCTGCTATGAACATAGGGGTGCATATATTTTATATATATGTATGTATATATGTATATATGTATATGTGTATATATGTGTGTGTGTGTGTATAGTGTGTGTGTATATATATATACACACATATATATATATATATATTTTTTTTTTTTGGTGTTGATGTTTTGGGATTTTTAGGATGTATTCCCAGAACTAGAATTGCTAAGTCATAATGCAGTTCCATTATTAATTTTTTGAGGTATCTCCATACTGCTTTCCACAGTGGCTGCACCAGTTTGCATTCCTACCAGCTTTGCACTAGGGTTCCCTTTTCTCCACATCCTCACTACACTTGCTGTTTGTTGACTTATTGATGGTAGCCAGCCTGACAAGTGTGAGGTGATATCTCATTGTGGTTTTAATTTGCATCTCTGATAATTAGTGCTGTTGAGCATTTTTTCATATGTCTATGGGCATATGTCATCTGTGTGTCCTCTTTGGAGAAGCGTCTATTTATGTCCTTTGCCCATTTTTTAAATTGGGTTGTTTGTCTTCTGGTGTTGATTTGTATTAGTTCTTTGTATATTTCAGAGATTAAACCCTTATGAGAAGTATCATTGGCAAATTTGTTCTCCCATACAGTCAATTCCCTTTTCATTTTGATGATGGTTTCTTTAGCTGTGCAGAAGCTTTTTAATTTGATCTAATACCATTTGTTAATTTTTTCCCTTTACTTCCCTTGCCCTAGGAGACACATCAGAAAAAATGACTAGTATGTGAGATATCTGAAATTTTACTGCTCACGTTTTCCACTAGGATTTTCATGGTATCCCAACTTATATTTAAGTCTTTTATCCATTTTGAGTTTATTCTTGTGTATGGTGTAAATATTTTTAGGTAAAGGGAAAGATTAAAGTTTTCGTTAAGTCTGTTGGTTCTTGATTGCTTTCCACCCATATTCTAAAGTGATACATTTGTGGTCGTATATTCTGCTCTTTTTCAGATGCATAAAGCTACCCTGATGATTTTAAGCATTTGATTAACTTGATTCTCCTTGTGATAATTTCATCAGATAATGTTCTGAGTATGATGTGGTTTTCCATGTGCCATAACTACTAGGAGAAAAATACACTATTCATGTAAACTATGAATAATCTGGTGCCTGAGACAATAATCCTCAGTGCAAATTTTAAAAAATCTTATTCTGGTTTGGCCTTCCATGCAGCGGGACTATTGGGAGAGAATTCTCTCATCATTCTGACTTCATTATTCTATTCCAGGTGAGGATTCTGTTTTGCTTTGTCAATAAATGAATTGGCATTTTGGTGTCTGTCTTAGTCTGGGGAGCTTAATTAAGTGTGCATACATTGCTGAGAGGTGGATTTGCTCTCAGCAAGCTGACAGTGTCTGAATGAAGAGGTTGTAAGGCAGGAAGTCAAACTCAGGACCCTGGTTAATTCACCAAAGTAATGTGCACTTTCCTATAAGGCCTTTCAGGAGTCAACCTGTAGGCTTTGTTTCATAATGGTATGCTTTGTAGTTAAAATGAACAGGCTTTGATTTTGTAAAATAATAGGGCTTCTAACCATCTCTTAGCCAAGCTTTGTCTACCTAGGATATATTTAGGCTTCATCACAAGCCTGTGATTAAATGTGATCACATTAACTTTTTCCATTTTTTTCTATGAAATATTTGATCCACACAAAATAATAAATGTAACACATATGAAAGTTATTAATCATAATAATAAAACAACTCTAAACCACCAAAGAACTAGCAAATTACAAATGCTGTTGAGATTCCTGTGCGTTATAACTTGATACCATATCACTGCTGTGTCTCAGAGGTAACTACTGTCCTGAATTCTACATTGAGTAGTCCATTTATTTTCTTTAGAGTTTTACCATATTTGTAGATATTCTTAAGCAATTTATTGCCTTTTTGCTAAATTTTGAGTTTCATGAAAATTATGTCGTGCTTTATGTATTTTTGGGGGATACGCCTTTTTTACATTGAATTATATCTTAAGGTTGTTCGTTGTTTTACATATATCTATAGTTGATTCATTTTCACTGCTGTATAACATTCCACCACATGACTGTATTACAATTTGTCCATTCTTGGCCAATGAAAATTTAGAATGTTGCTATGAATATTGTTGGAATTGTGAGATGTTCTCTAAGGCAAATACCTAGGAATAGTATTGCCGTATAGTGTGGCATGCATGTCTTATACTTTTCCAGATATTGAAAAAACTCTTTTTTTCATTCCAAGTGATTGGACATATTTATATTTCAGTGTATGAGAGTTTTGGTTATACCACATTCTTGCCAAAACTTGGTATTACAAAATTCATGTTTTCTTTGATTTGGTGAGTGTATCATATTAACTCATTTTTATTTTACTTTACATCCTTTGGTTACTACTGAGTCCAAGCACTTTTCCATATGCTTGTTGGCCATTCAGGTTTCATCTTCTCTGAAATGCTCATTTGTGTTTTTGTCCATTTTTATATTAGATATTGCTTTTCAATGTTGTTTTTAGGAGTTATTAACATAATCTTGGTACCAATACTTTGTTGGCTATATATGTTACTGATGTCTTCACCAGTTTGTGGCTTATTGCTTTACTTTCTTTATGGTGACTTTGATGGTCAGAATTTTTTGATTTAATGTGCTCATATTTATCAATATTTCTTTATGATTTAAGCTTTTTGAGGTTTCCTTAACAAATATTTTCCTGACACATTGACATTTAATGTTCAAATTAGCATTGTGTGAATTCCCTGATATCTTCACCTTAGCAACCAGTCCCCTCTACCTATGTGGGAGTTCCAGGAAGTATGCAGTGAATGTGTTCACAAATGTATCTGCCTTCTACAGTTACCACATTGCAACTGCCATATTCTTCTGTTTCACCCTCCCTTCAAACCAATAGTCATTGTCCTTTAAGCAGTTCGGTAGCACCCAAGAATAGCTTGTATTGGGGTTATCTTTCAAAAGATCATCAGCATCTGTGCCTAGGGTGCTACCTTCCAAAGGCACCTCTTCATCAGGTGTCAGAGGGATGCTGGGCTCTTTGTGGAAGTATGGAGAATGTCTGTTTTCCTAGCTATGTATCATCACACCTTGTCTCCTAGGCATCAAAGCTACATTGCTGAATGCATGGAAAGTCTCATAATATCTCAACAAAAACAAAACTGAACAAGGCCCTTGCTCATTTCTATAGTCACAATTAACTATTCAGGTCTGATACCAGTTCAGTTCAGTCAAAATCCAGCAACATTTTTGTGCTCACCCTTAGGCTTCATAAAGCTTCAGAAATAAGAGTCCTTGCTCAACAATGAGCAACAATTTATACTTCAAAAGCAGAGTACTGAACATGTACATTCAGTTCATTTGCTTTTCCCACAGACTTTTATGCCAGTATGGGTGAAGATAGGATCCAATATACATACTCTTCTGGGCATGGTTTTATTCTCTGAATTTCCTGGAATTTCAAATATTTGGACAAAAAGCCCTACTTAGAATATATGACTGTTTCTATGAAGAAAAGATAATTTTCAGAGACAAACCAATATAATTTCATAATAAGAATATTTTAACTCTTTATAGTCCAGCTAAAGATACACCCAATTTATTAAGCAGTACATTTGAAATTTCAATCTATAGTCTCTGTGTGTATCTTAATAATAAGTACACAATTTTCCCCAAGAAAAAAAAATGAAGGGATAGTTTGCCTGGAAGCTGAACTGAAATCTTCATCCCTGGAGAGTAAATTCCTTGTGGTCCTTGAAATGACTAAAACTTCTATCCACCTTGTTTATTCATCAAAGCTTTCCAAAAAAGGTCTCAAGTCCTGAGTTTCGGGCCATATACTTCATTTCCATTAGTAATAAGGGTTGTAATATAAAACAACCACCCCAGGTGAGACAGAATAGTAAGAAGATAGGAAAATTCCTGGACAAGAGGAATGGGGAAACTGAGACAAGATACTTATACAAGGCCAAGCAATTTGACCAATTTATAGCCAGCTAGTGGATCACAAGACCTTATCTCCCTATCAAAGGACACTTGAGAACAAATGGTTTACACCTCTCCTCCCCAACCAGAGAATGTAGCTTAAATCACTCTGGTTGGGGAGATAGAGAACAGAGACCCAATTAATGCCATTTGTGCCAGTCAAACCCAAGGACAGATGAAATCAGGGGAACAAATAACAAAAACCTGATTAGAACCAGAAAGACCCAAGATAAAAGTTAAGCAGTAAAGCTGACCAAAGAATAATCCCAGACTCTTCAATACACTCATTTTGATGCATCAGCATATTAAAAACGCACCTGGAAAGCTGATGAATGTTCTACTAAAACCCTCTCCTAAGATTCTCACTCACAGAATATAGAACCTTCAAGACAAAGCCTAGCATGTGCTCTCTCTAGAGCACACCCAAACCTGTTTGGGGGCATGAACTTTCTTGATCTTAAAATCTAAGGGTTCCCATGAGACTTGCAACCAGGGGAACAGTGGGCAGCAGCTCATCCCAGGCATACCCCCTAAAACTGTCTCCAAGGCCCCTGTTTTCTCTGACTTCCCAGTGAGCTAACAGTACCCCTACTTTGGCTCACTTTTTCCTATAACATTTCTAGGGAGCCAAAGCAGAGCACTGGCTAGGCTCCCTCCTGTTGCTTCTTCTACTCGAAGTCCTGCCTTTGTTCCTCCGACCCTAACCTTAATAAATGTACTCTCAAAATCACCCGGTCTTGTGTTGTGAAATCTTTCCTGCACGAAGTCAAGAACCCATACACTACCAGCGAGCCCGAGACAGACCTGCTCCAGGCCCAGTTCCCATTTAGAAATACAGGAACAAAATTGGTTATGTAGAATAAGCAGTGAGGGACAGGAGGTTATTTGAATTAGAATAGATTACCCCTTAGCCATTATCATTAAGCGTTTGTGGAAGATTAAAGATGGCTTCAAATTCTTTGACATTTCTTCCATAAGGTGTAGTGTCTATTTCCCTTAAACTTGCATCTCAGCTGGCTAGTCCCTATCCTGGCTAATGGAGTGTGGAAGAAGTAATGCTATGCCCGTTCTGGGTCTCGCTTATAAGAGAACTG
Organism: Mormoops blainvillei; assembly: GCA_004026545.1. Taxonomy (NCBI): domain Eukaryota; kingdom Metazoa; phylum Chordata; class Mammalia; order Chiroptera; family Mormoopidae; genus Mormoops; species Mormoops blainvillei. The sequence goes on along the minus strand of PVJD01004294.1, from coordinate 69,915 downwards.
TCAGCTTCTACCTTGGTTTCGTGAAGCACCGACACACCATATAAAAGGTCTCAGTACCTGTCTGAGAGACAATGTGGAGAAGATTTGAGACTCCACAGAGAGAGAAAGGTGTCCCATTGAGACCAATCTTCCAACCATCCTTGACAGGGCACAGGGAATGTGAATGAAGCCACCAGCTGAATACCACCACGTGATCCCAGTTGTTATGTGGAACAGAACCACAACCTTGTTAAGTTCTGCTGGAATTCCTAAACCATAAAGTTATGAGATATAATACAATGGTTGCTTTAGTCACTAAGTTTTGGAAGTAGTTTATTATGAAGCAAATTGATAACTGGAACATGGCTGTTACCAAGTGAACAAGAGCTAGCAACTAAAATCACAATCACTTGTATACTGAACTCAGTATATCTAGGCATGAGAATTAAATGTATATTGCTCTCATTACAGATATTTGATACAATCATTCTTAACACATTCTTTGTTCATTTCATGAATTTCTGAATTAAATAACACATTTAGACATTGTTTAATATAATCTGAATAAAGCTAGCCAGTCTTAATAAAGTGTTATACGCAAAAGAAAACATGAACTATGCAAGTATTGCTTTTAATAATGATTTTTGAAGTGTTACCAAAAAGAATGAAAATCATAACCAAATAAACCTCTTAAAAATCCTTATTTCCTATATCTCTTCTAATATTTTATACCATATGGTTGCCCTTCATCTCTTGTCTACTCCCCCTGAAAAATCCCCAAGATCTGGCTGTCTGTGCTGGCTCTTTTATACCTTGTTCACTTTTTCTCCATGCTTTCTCAGATCTAGTTTTACATCTTATGAATGACTGTCTACCCTTCTCAAAATCAATAAATCCATGCTTTCACTGCTCCAGTTTAATGTCTTTACCTATTATCCTCCTCTGCAAGTCAGAAGTTCAAAAGGCAAGTTGTTAAACATAGTTGCTTCCTTTGAGGTGGGGATGAGGTAAGGTATGATGGTGAATACTCAAACATTTGTATTTTTTTGCCCTGTAACATGAAAACAAAATTTCATTTGGGTGAATATCATGTGCATTTAAAAATATTTATGGTGGTAAAATATGTAAACTTAATATTTACCATTTTAAGTGTATAATTTTATGGAATTAATTCCATTAATAAATATGTACAACTATTACCACTATCTTATTTCCAAAAAATTTTGTCACTGTACATGGAAACTATATACCCATTAAGCAATAAGTCCCCATACTACCCCTTGACCCAAACCCTGGTAACCTGTAATCTACTTTCTGTCTGCGTGAATTTGCCTATTCTAGATATTTAATATAAGTGGAACCATACAATATTTGTCATTTTATTTCTGGCTTATTTCATTTAGCATAAAATTTTCAAGGTTCATTCACATTGTAGTATATATCAAAAATTAATTTCTTTTCATGGCTGAATAATATTCATTGTATCTATATACAGTTGATCCTAATTTTTTGTGGATTATGTATTTGAGAATTTATCTATTCACTAATTTTATTTGTGTTCCCCAATTCAATACTCATGGCAATTTTGTAGTCATTTGCAGAGCAAATTTTTCTCAGAGTGGCCAAAAGTTTGACTCTCCCAGTGCACTTGTTCTAACCTAAGTTTGAACAGGGTGATATTCTCCATTCTTGTTTTAGCTTTCATTCTGAAAATCAGTATCTTCTCTGCAGTCTATTTAGTGTGATTGTTTTTTAGCATTTTAAGATGATTGTTCTGTTTAAAGTTCCCCCAAACAGTGTTGTAGTGCTGTATAGTGTTTCTAAGCAAAAACAGGCTATGATATGCACAATGGGGAAAATATATATGTATTAGGTTATCTTTGTTCTGGTTTGAGTTATAGTGCTGTTGGCTGTGAGTTCAGTATTAATGAATCAACAATATATATCGAATAAAAAACACACAAAACAAAGTTATATATTGATCAAATAATGAAAATATTGTGACCAGAAGCTCAAAGCAACCTAACACTGAATTTTCTCTAGGAACAATGGTTAAGTATTTGTTAATTCAGTGTTCACATCAAGCATATGATGGCCATGAATGAAAAGTATAAATTGTGCTATGTTTAACTTACCCATTCATCTTTTGATGAACATACGGATTGCTTCTACCTTTTAACTACTGTGAATAATGCTGCTAGGAACATTGGTGTTCAAGTATCTGAGTCTATTTATTTTTGTTGTTGTTGTTGCTGCCCATGCTTTTGGTATCATGTTTAAGAAATAAAGATCAAATCCAGCCCTGGCTGGTGTGGCTCAGTAGATTGAGTGCCGGCCTACAAACCAAAGGGTCACTGGTGCGATTCCTAGTCAGGGCACCTGCCTACGTTGTCGGGGACACTAGAGAAGCCACCACACATTGAAGTTTCTCCCCCTCTCTTTCTTCCTCCCTTCCCTCTCTCTAAAAATAAATAAATAAAAATATTTTTAAAAAGAAATAATGATCAAATCCAAAGTTATAGAAACTTGCTTATATATTTTCTTTTAATAGCTTTATGACTTTAGCACTTAAATTTAGGTCTTTGATTCATTTGCATTAATGTTTGTATATGGTGTAAGGTAAAGGCCCAACTTCATTCTTTTGCACACAGATATCTAGTTTTCCCAGCAGTATTTGTTGAAGAGCCTATTGTTTTCTCATTAACTAGTCCTAGCCTTCTCATTGAAAATCAATTGACCTTAGATGTAAGGGTTTACCTCTAGGCTCTTCTTGGTTTAATTCCATTTGTGCATATGCTTATTCTTATGCCAGACCACACTGTTTTGATTACCATAGCTTTGTAGAAAGTTTTGATATCGAAAAGTGTGAGTCCTCTATGTTATTTTTTTTTTTGAAAATTGTTTTGGATATCCTGAGTCCTTTCAAATTCCACGTGAATTTTAAGATGGGTGTTTTCCATTTCTGCAAAAAAGTCATTGGGATGTTCATAGAGATTGCATTGAATACATAGATCATTTGGGGAAAAATTGTCATTTTTTGTTGTTCCACTTATTTATGTATTCATTTGTTGATTATTGTATGTACCCCAACCAGGGATCAAACCGACAATCTTGGCATAATGGGACAATGCTCTAACCAACTGAGCTACCCACCCAGGACTTAGAATTGTCATCTTAACAATTTTAAATCTTCCAATTCATGAACACAGGATGACTTTCTACTTATTTATACCACTATAATTTCTTCAGCAATATTTTGTAGTTTTCAGTGTATCAAGTCTTTTGCTTACTTTGTTACATTTATTCCTGAGTATTTCATTCTTTTTGATCCTATTGTGAATTGAATTGTTTTCTTAATTTCCTTTTCAAATATTTCATTGGTAGTGTATAGAAATGCAACTGATTTTTGCATGTTGATTTTGTATTCAACAACTTCGTTGAATTTGTTAGCTTTTACAGTGTTTTTGTGGAATATTTAGGGTTTTCTACACATAAGATCATGCTGTCTGCGAACAGGGATAATTTTACCTCTTGCTCTACAATTTGGATGCCTTTTATTTCTCTTTCTTTTGTAATGATCTGGTTAGAACCTTTAATACTACAATATATTGAGTAGAATTCTCAAAAAATTGGCATCCTTGTATTGTTTGTGATCTTAGTGCGAAAGGCTTTAGTCTTTCACCATTGAGTATGATATAAGTTGTGGGCTTTTCATTTGTGGCTTTTTATCATGTTAAAGAAGTTCCCCTCTATTCTTAGTTTGTGGAATATTTATATTGTGAAATGGGTTGTATTTCATCAAGTTCTTCTGTATCGATTGAAGTAATTATGTGTGATTTTCCCCTTAGTTCTATTAACATGCTATATTGTATTGATTACTTTTTGTATGTTGAACAACTCTTGCATTCCTGGGATAATTCCCACTTGGTCATAGTGTATAATACTTTTAGGTATATAAAAGTATTATACTTTCCATTATACGTAGTGTGTAAACTGAATGAAGCATTTCAATAGTATTTTATTGAGGATTTTATCTCTATATTTATAAAAATATATTATTTTATAGTTTTTTATAGTGTCTTTGTCTGGCTTCAATGTTATTAAATACTGACTGACCTCATAAAATGAACTAAGAAGTGTTCCTACCTATTCAAATATTTAGAAGAGTTTGAAAGGATTGGTGTAATTTTTCTTTAATCATTTGGTAGAATTTTCCAGTGAATTCAGATTGTTCTGGGCATTTCTTTTGGGGGGAGGTTTTTGATTTATGATTTAATTCCCTAGGTCTAGTCAGATTTTTCATTTCTTCTTGAGTCAGTTTTGGTAGTTTGTGTGTCTAGAAATTTGTCTATCTTGGTTATTGAGTTAATTGACATACAATTGTTCATAGTATTGTTTTATAATATTTTTATTTTTATAAGGTTGGTGGAACTGTTTCTACTTGCATTTCTGATTTTAGTTCACATCTTCTCTTTTATTTAAAATTAAATTTATTGGGGTGACATTAGTTAATAAAATAATATAGGTTTTAAGTGTACATTCTTTGATACATCTCTATATCACATTGTGTGCCCACCACCAGTATATTTCACACCCTTTATCCTTTATTCTATGTCAGCCTATCTAAAGGTTTGTCAATTGTTGACTTTTTCAAAGAATCAGCTTTGTGTTTTATTGATTCTATTGTTTTTCTGTTTTCTGTATCTTTTTCCTCTGCTCTAAATTTTATTATTTCCTTTCCACTCCTAGTCTTAGGTTTAGTTTGCTATTTTTTAACATTCCTTGAGATATAAAATTAGATTATTGACTTGAGATCTTTTCTCTTTCTTAATGTAGGCATTTACAGCTATTAATTTCCCTGAGAATTGTTTTTAATACATCTCATAAGTTTTGATATGGTGTCCTTTCTTTTTCATTTATTTAAAAATATTTTTAATTTTCCTTGTGAATTCTTATTTAACCCATTGGTTAAGGGTTTGTTAATTTTTAAAAAAATTTTTAGTTTTTCTTTTGTTATTGCTTTCTAGCTTCATTCTGTCATGATCAGAGAAGATACTTTGTACAATTTAAATATTTTAAAATTTATTGAGAATTGTTTTATCACCTAACATGTTGTCTGTACTGGAAAATATTCCATGTACATTTGTAAGGAATGTGCATTCTGCTCTTGCTGATAAAGTATATTTATATGACTGTTATCTCTTGTCATTTATTAGTGTTGTTCAAATCCCCTATGTTTTTATTGATCTTCTAATTGTTCCATCCATAATTCAAAGTGGGACATTGAGTTGCCAATTATTATTTTAGAACTGCCTATTTCTTCCTTTGTGTGTTTGCTTCATATTTTTAGGGCACCATTTTTAAGTATATCTATGCTTATAATTATCATATCTTCTGGACAGAGTGATTCTTTTATTGTTATGTTATATTCTTTGTCTCTTATAAAAATTTTGACTTAAAAGTCTATTTTGTCTGATCTTGGTATAGACACCCCTGTTCTCTTTAGCGAGTATTTGCTATATTTTTCCATCATTTGCCTTTCAACTTATTTATTTCTTTGGATCTAACATGAGCCTCATGTAGACAGAATATAATTAGATAATATTTTGATATCAATTGTGTCACTCTCCTTTTTAAATGGAGAGTTAAATCTACTTACTTTTAAAGTATTACTGATATGCAAGGACTTTTGTCATTTTGCTATTTATTTTCTATAATGTCTTATGCAGCTATTTTGTTCCTCTATTATTCAATTGCTGACATCTGTTGTGTGTAATTGACCCACCCAACCTTGAAGGGTGTTGATGCAGCAGGAGAAAGTTAAAATGCCACGAAGCTCTCTTACTGGGTTTTAGTCACCTTCTTGTTGAAGTGTTTGCTTGGTTGCTTATAAACTTTGTTTTCTGAAGTTGGTAGTTTTTTTGGGGGGGGGTTGGGTGATTTTGCGGGGATATGGGCAGTTGTGAATTCCCTACTCCACCATTTTCACCGATGTCACTCTCACTATGTGTTATTATAATCAATATCTTGTTAATTAGAATGAGCAAAAACAGGTCATAAGCAGTCTCAGAGTGACCGAATTCTATCTGGGCATGCACCACTTTACACATTGCCGCAGAGTAATAGTAAAGATAGAGGAAGCATTAAAAATCAAGTAACCTAACTGCTGGCGAAAGGCTTTTTCCACTGTACTAAATTATCTTCATGGCAAGCTAGAAATGATCTGAGTACAGGCCAGTGTTGGAGAAGTCATCTGTATTTTAATTGCAGTTTATTAGTAAATGCATTTATTTCATGATACCTTGATTTCCTGAGAGCTGTTCCTGAGTAGCTAAAAGCCATCTGACAACTTATCCTCATTCTAACAGATGTTAGTTACCATGCTGTAAGGCCACCTTCTGTACCTGTCATGAAGTTGGTCTGTTTGGTTTTATCTGTAGCAATATTCTCTTTGCCTCCCACTTTTTGCTGTGGATTATTGCTTTATAAGGTATACTATCTTTTTTCTCAGTGATACTAATGAGAATGCCTAGACATTTGTTTTGGGCTTTGACGCTGTTTCCTGTCCTCTCCTGATGCATTATTCCAACTAGAGTTCTCTCTTCCAGAATCATTATTGGCTTATTATTTTTATGTTGGTAGAAGTTCCATTTTGTTTACTTCCCCTTAGCCCAAGCAATTACATAGTGTGCAAAACTGGCGCCCAGAGACCATCAATGAAAATGTTCTGTCTTTGTATAGTGCTGTTGATTTATCCAAGGTCTGGGTAGAAAAGCTGAATGGATAACAGTGATTTTAGACATTCTACCATTTGCCCCTATAAGTATGATTGGACTTCCCAGACTATATGTCCTGACATTTAGTTTAGAAAAATTTGGTACCTATGGATTATTTTGGTGATTGAGTCAGGTGGGACTTTCAGTGTCCACTTATTTCTCTCATGGAACTTTGATGAGAGCTGATGTTTACCGTGCTCTTCCTTGTAATTGACTTTTTGATTTATTGGTAAATTTGGGTAAGAGCATTTGAATTAACCTTAATGGAAGAAGTTAAATTGGATACAGCTTCTGATGGGTGTATGTGTGTGCCCCTGTGTGTGTGTCTCTGTGTGTGTGTGTGTGAGAGAGAGACAGAGACAGAGGGAAAAAGAGATTGAGAGATTTCATTTTTTTGGTGTCATGAATGAGGAACTGATTTGAATTTTTTTATGAAAAAATAAAAGAGAGAAATGAAGTCTCAGGTAGTCATTAATAGGAAGTTAGAGTTTAAGTATAGAAATTATGCTAATATTTGCTGTGAAGGTTGGTGAAGAACCTCACAGAATGTTCCATTTTGTTATTAATGTGGCCAGTGACATTCCTTTCTTGTAATTCATTTGAAAGCCTTGTAACTCTGGATGTAGCTTCCTGGCCTCTTGTTACTCCTGCTATCTGTGGAAGACAAATGGATATCAGCAGTAGCATTGTTTTCTGTACTTTCAGCCAAAGGGCTGAAGAGTTGATAGAGTGATCTTCCACACTGCGGCATTTTGCCTGAGGCTAGACAAAGGCAAATTTAACAATTATATTAACAATAAAAATAATAACTGTTAGTTATGAAGACATACCAGGTGAGAGTTACATTTTATACATTATTTCTAAATCTTGTAATATTGAATTTTTATCTTATCTTTATAAATGAGGAAACTAAGGAACAGAGAGGGGAGACAACTTTCCACAGCTTACTCAGCAAACTGTTCAAGCCCAGGTCTCCCTGAATGCAAAGCACTTTCTCTCTTTCCACTGTACCTCAGTGCTTTTTTTAAGGATTCCAGTTTGTTAATGGTACAATATTTTCTTCCTTTTCTCTTCCTTGTCTTCAGATAGATATCATTTAAATATCTGCTCTATGTCAGGCACTGTGCTTGCTATATATTATCATTAAGGCTCACAGCAGCCTTGCAAGGCAAATGCTAGTATCCTCATTTTACAGATAAGATTATTTTCCATTATGCCCTACCACTTCTCCTTGCTCTATTTAGGAGTTGCTTCTTGTCTTTGGGATAGGTACTTTGAAGCTATGCTTTGGCTCTTCCTTCCCTATCATCGTGACTTCTGAGACCCATGTTTCAGTTGACTGCATCATCTTGTTTCTGCATGCTTCGTGGTTGGTTATGATTTCCTGTCTTACCTTTCTGACTTGTTAGCATTTCCTTAAGAACCCACAGGCTTACTGCTCACCATAAAAATGATTTCCCTAAGCTCGGTGTCCCTCAGCTGTGATGGAAATTTACTGTATATGTAACATTTACCTGGGTCCAGATCAAATCACCTCCGTTGGACTTGTGGATGGGGCAAAGGGTCTTAATCTGCTCAGGCTGCTATAGCAAACTGGTATAGACTGGGTGGCTTAAACAACAAACATTTATTTCTCATAATTCTAGAGGCTGAGAAGTCCAAGATCAAGGTGCTGGCATGGTCAGATTCTGGTGTAAGCCCTCTTTCTAGCTTGCAGATGGTTGTCTTCTTACCATACCCTTGCACGGAAGAAGGAAGAAGACTAAGCAAAGTCTCTGGTGTCTCCTCTTAAAAGGACACTAATCTCATCATGGAACCTACCCTCACCTAACCACCTCCTAAAGACCCCACCTCCTAATACCATCATGTTGGAGGTTAGGGCTTCACCATATGAATTCTGGGAAGCCACAAACATTCAGTCCATAACAGAGAACCAATACAATTAAATATTGCAGATGCTTATGCTGTTTGCTGTGGTGTGAGCAATGAAGTCCTCTGCCTCTGTCCCAGGAGTCATCATCTATCAGTATCCACAACACAGTATGTTTTATCTTTTTAGGTTCAAACTAGGGTAAAATCCCAGACCCTTTACAGTTATTGACAACCACTCTGCCTAAACCACCCTGGTTTTTCAGTCTAGCTTATGGCAACAGGCTTTATTCCTAGCCCTGTGTGAGTGCAGGCTACTGTTCTCTCCAGTCTCATCAAATGGTCCTTTCCCTACTCTTGGTTAATTTGCTCACATGCATGTTCAGATCAGTACCCTGCTGAATACTCTAGGGGGAAAGTCTGTCAAGCTCCTGGGCTGGCTCTGTGGCTCTCCTCTCTGATCATCTGTCCTGAAAACTCTAGCCTCTTTGTTTTTCTTGGACTCTTTGTACCTTCCTATCTAACTTAGGGAATCCATTAGACTTTTCCACTGCATTCTCTCTCTGAACTCTGTGTGCATCCTGGAATACTCTTTCCAGGTAGTAAACTGGTATAATCATTTGTCTCAGGGATTACTGTTCTTTGTTGTTTGGTGTCCTATGTCTTAAAAATTCTTGTTTATTATTGTGTCTGGTTTTTGGGTGTTTCAAGTGAGAGAATAATCTAGTCCCTGTTACTCCATCTTGACCAGAAGTGGAAATTGAATCATTGTCTTTTGAAAGTGGATTTGATATTTAGGAGCAGCCTAAAGAAAGGGGTTAGTAACTGAAATGAATAAGTTTGCCATCTAGGTAGCTAATTATTCACAGCCCCCTCCTCCAAAAATGGTACAGTAGTAAAGTAACCAACCTACATTTTCCCCCCATGGTTTTAGCATTTCTGTGTTTTAGAATTATTTCTATAAAGAAGAGTTTCAATTGACTTCCTCTACTATCCTCTTTCCTAATTTTCTAGGCACTAATAACATATGGAGGACTTAAAGTTCTGTATAAAAATAATTAGGGCCATATAATAGTTTTTACCATCATTTAGCCTGTTTCAACATCAGAATTAATTTAGTAGATGTATTATATGACTTTTCCCTTTTTGGTGTGTCTTATCATTTACTTATTCTCAATGCTGTGACTCAGGGTGCGGCTCTCATTTATACCCCTCTCCTTACTGATATTCCTGTTTTTCTGTCTTTCACATTAAGGCCAGAGTAAATTTCTGAAAAGCAAAAACTAAAACAAGATAGATCTATGTCATTTTGCCCCTCAGAATGGTTCCCCCTTGAATATATAATAATGTCCAGCTTCCTTTGTAGAGGTCAAATTATCTACATTCTGACCTCTACTTGTATTTCTCATTTTATTTTACATAACACAATCTCTACCATCCACAGAATTATAACCCACAAATGATTGTATTGTAAAGTGTTCTAAACTCTTAAGCAAGTGAGACAACTCTGCCTTTCTTGTACAGGTCCAGCTCTATCCCATCTTGGCACCCTTATTTATGCTATCTTCTTTTCCAGGAATACCCCATTTTATCTGCCTTTGAAGATGTTTCTCAAATAATAACTACAAGCAGACTTTGGAGTTACTGCGGGTTCGGTTCCAGGCCAATGCAATAAAGTGAGTTGCAACATTTTTGCTGTTGGAGGGTCTTGTCTTCAATTTGTAAAAAACTGCAACATCTGCGAAACACAATAAAGCCAAGCACAGCAAAACAAAGTATGCCTGTACTCCGTGAAGCCTCCAATTGGAATAAATTTCTTTGTCCCTTATTTTCCCATAGCACATTGGTTGTGCCTGTTTTCAAACACCAGATTCTCCTTTGGTTTACTTAAATGAATGCCTGTCTCCCTCAGTAGATTATGAGTCCCTGGAGTGCAGGTACTTACTTCCTTATTTCTTTTCATATTCATCATAGCACCTATTCCAGGGCCTTGTAACCAGTATATGCTGAATACTCGTTGGATTAAAATAAATGAAATCAGGAAACTTTCTAGCACATAAAAATATATCAGTAATACTTTCATTCACTGACATCTGCAATCTGATCTGAGCTCAGTGAAATTGCAAGTGAATAATTGGTCTTTGGGGTCTATGAGGACCCTGGTCTTACTTCATGGCTCACCTGTACCCGGAGCCTTCATTCTGTCCACTGAATGCCTACCTTCACTAGGTAATAGTTTCTGATAGTGGCTTCAAATTGGGTTATGTCTCTGATTCATCTGGAGGAGACTTTTTAAAAATAATGTGGTTTCCTGGTTTCTATTCTAGAACCACTGAGTTGTAATCTCTGAGGCTGGAGCTCAGGAATATTCATACTTAGCAGAAACCTGGCACTTGGTGACACTTAAGTAGAGACGGGTTTGAGACCTGCTGCTCATTCCCTATACTGACCCTTCCATCAAAATTATCTACTCTGAGTGTCCTGCTTTGGGAACGCTGCTTTTATCTAGCTTGCATTTTAAAAAGTGATTTGTACTTTCAAACTGCCCTTAACTAAGTTAATAATGTCTCATTTCTCTCAAGGGCATTATTTTTTAATAGGGTACTCTGGGAGACAATGAGGAAAACACTGTATCTAACAAGTGGAAATGTTCAGACTTTTTTAGTAGGAAAAAGAGTTGATCCCTTTAAAGAATAATAATATTGAAATTGCTGTGGGAGCAGGTAAGGATTATAGAATATTCAGCATTTTTTATAAAATATATTTTGTTGATTATGCTATTATAGTTCTCCCAATTTTTCCCCCTTTGTCCCCCTCCAGCTGGTGCCCCCATTCCCTCCAGGAATCCCGCCCCATAGTTCATGTCCATGGCTCATGCATATAAGTTCCTTGGCTACTCAATTTCCTATACTGTTCTTAACATCACCCTGTCTATGTTGTACCTACCAATTTGGACTGCTTAATCCCTGCACCTATTCCCCCATTCTCTCCTTTCCCCCACCCAGCTGATAATCCTCCAAATGATCTCCATATGTATGATTCTGTTTCTGTTCTACTTGTTTGCTTACTTTGTTTTTTAGATTCAATTGTTGATAGTTTTCTGTTTATTGCCATTTTAATGTTCATAGTTTTGATTTTCTTCTTTTTCTTATATACTTCATTTTAGCATTTCATATTATAATAGCTTGGTGATGATGAACTCCTTTAGACTTATCTTGTCTGGGAAGCACTTTATCTGCCCTTCCATTCTAAATGATAGCTTTGCTGGATAGAGTAATCTAGGTTGTAGGTTCTTGCTTTTCAGCACTTTGAATACTTCTTTCCAGCCCCTTCTTGTCTGCAAAGTTTCTTCTGAGAAATCAGCTGACAGTCTTATGGGAACTCCATTGTAGATAACTCTCTGGTTTTCTCTTGCTGCTTTTAAGATTCTGTCTTTATCTTTAACCTTTGTCATTTTAATTATCATGTGTCTTCGTGTGGTCCTGTTTGAGTCCATCTTATTTGGGACTCTCTGTGCTTACTGGACTTGTATGTCTATTTCCTTCACCAAATTAGGGAAGTTTTCTTTCATTATTTTTTCAGGTAAGTTTTAAATTTCTTTCTCTTCCTCTTCTCCTTCTGGCACCCCTATGATTCGGACGTTGGGACTTTTGAAGACAGATGTCCCAGAAGCTCGTTATCCTATCCTCATTTTATAAAATTATTTTTTTCTGGCTGTTCAGGTAAATATTTTTTTCTTCCGTATGTCGCACATCATTGATTTGATTCTCAGCTTCATCCCCTCCACTGTTGGTTCCCTGTAGATGTTTCTTTATTTCACTTAATGTAACCTTCATTTCTGCCTGAGTCATTTTTATGCTGTTGAAGTACCCAGTGACTTCCTGGATCACCCTAATAATCAGTGTTTTGAACTGTGCATCCAATAGGTTGCTAAATGGATCTCTGTTTCATTTAGTTCTTTTTCTGTAGTATTGTTCTGTTCTTTCATTTGGGCCTTATTTCTTTGTCTCCTCATTTTGGCAGCCTCCCTGTGTTTGTTTCTATGTAATAGGTAGAGCTGCTTTGACTTCCTGTCTTAGTAGATCGCCTAATGTAGAAATAGCACCTGGAAGATGTATGGGGCAGAACCTTAGGTAATTGCCAGGGCAGGGCAACCTATGTCACCACTCTGTGGCTCTGCATGGGGGAGGGCTCAGAGAGGGGACAATCCTGCTGCCTGGCCTGTGGAGTTATGCTTAGGTTGAAGCTGCCTCCTGGTACTTGCCCTGATTTCAAAACTTCATTTTCTCCCCATATGCCACCTGTGCCCTTCCAGCTGTTGCCCTGGTATTGAATCCCAAAGGGAACGGGTCTGCATAAGTCTTAACTCCATTGTGGGCTCTTTAACAGGAGTCTCCTCTGAGTCCTCCAGTTTCTTCTGCTGCACCAACCAACACTGATTTTTATAGCCAGACATTATGCAGACTTAATTTCCTGGCAGTAGAATCCTGGGCTGCATGATCTGGTGTGGGGCTGGGATCCCTTGCTCTCGAGGTAATCCTCCTGATTTTTATTCTCCACACGTGGTTGTGGGACCACCTGTTCTGAGTCTCCACACCTCTCCATGCCTCTCTGCCCCTCTCCACCTCTCCGCACCTCTCTGCAGTCTCTGCATCTCTGCCCCTCCTACCCATCTGGATGAATGTGGTTTCTTTATGTCCTTGGTTGTAGGACTTTCATATAGCTTGATTTTCTGATGTGTCTGGGTGATATTTGTTTTGTAGTCTAGTTGTAATTTTTCCTGTAGTTGTGTGAGGAGGTGAAGCATGTTTGCCTATGCCTCATTTTGATTGTCTTGAAAATTCAGTTTTGTTAAATTATTTCCCTTTTAATTGTCCATGCATTAAAATTGGGAAAAGATAAGATGTGATTAGAGAGCAGAATCTTACATAATGTTGCTGGGAGAACAGGAGAAAATAGGGAAAATACAAAGCCCCAAAGGACTTTGATTCTTTTCTACTGACCAAGCAGTTTGCAAATGGCTGTGATCAGATCATATTCAGGATTTTAGGGGAAAAAAACCCCAAAACTTTTATTTACTGTTTATTTTTTAAATTCTTATTTATTCTATTACAGTTGTCCTAATGTTTCTCCCTTTGCCCTCCTCCATCTGGACCACCTGCTGCTCCCACAGTCCATCCCCACACCATTGTCCAAGTCCATGGGTCATTGGACATGGGTCAAATAAAATTTCTTCTTCTTGTCTGATCGCTGTGGCAAAAAGCTCCAGTGCCATGTTGAATAAGTGCGGTAAAAGCAGACAGGCCTGTCTTGTTCCCAATCTTAAGGTAAACACTTTTAGTTTTTGCCCATTGAATATGCTGTTAGCAGTAGGTTTTAAATATATGGCTTTTATTATGTTGAGGTATGCTCCCTCTATTCCCACTTTGCTGAGTGTTTTTATCATGAATAGTTACTGGATTTTATCAAGTGCTTGGGCAACTATTAATACGATCATGTGATTTTTTGACTTTCATTTTGTTTATGCAGTGTATTACATTTATTGTTTCGAGAATATTGCATCATCCTTGCATCCCTGGGGTGAATCCCACTTGTTCATAGCGTATGATCTTTTGAATTTATTGTTGGATCCAGCTTGCTAGTATTTAGTTGAGGATTTTAGCACATCTGTGTTCATCAGAGATATTGGCCTGGAATTTTCTTTCTTTGTCATGTCTTTACCTGGTTTGGGGATTTGGATATTATTGGCTTAGTAAAAAGAGTTTGGGAGTCTTCCTCCTTGATTTTTTTGGGAATAGTTTGAGAAGGGTAGGTGTTAGTTCTTCTTTGGATGTTTGGTAAAATTTGGCTGGGAAGCTGTCTGGTCCAGGGCTTTTGTGTGTCAATAGTTTTTTGAGTGCTGCTTCAATTTTGCTTGTTGTTTTCAGTCTATTCAGGTTTTCTGGTTCTCCCTGATTCAGTTTTGGAAGATTGTATGTTTCTAGAAATTTATTCATTTCTCCTAGGTTGTCCAATTTCTTGGCATATAATTGTTCATACTAATTTCTTACAATCCTTTGTATTTCTGTGGTATCAGTTGTTACTGCTCCTCTTTCACTTCTGATATTTATTTGGGTCCTCTCTCTTTTTTTCTGGATGAGTCTGGTTAACGGTTTGTCAATTTTGTTTATATTTTCAAAGAACCAGCTGCTGGATTCATTGATCCTTTGAATTGTTTTTTAAGTCTCTATGTCATTTAAATCTGCTCTGATCTTGATTATTTCGTTCCTTCTGCTTGCTCTGGGCTTCGTTTGTTGTTGTTCCTCTGGTTCTTTCAGCTGTAGAATTAGGTTGTTTATGTGATTTTTTTTCTATCTTCTTTAGGGAGGCCTGCATTGCTATGAACTTCCCTCTCAGGACTGCCGTTGCTGTGTTCCATAGGTTTTGTGTTATTGTGTGTTCATTTTCATTTGTCTCCAGATACTTTTTTATTTCTTCCTTGATCTCATTGTTAACTCATTCATTATTTAATAACTTGTTATTCAGCCTCCATGTATTTGCATGTTTTTGAGGTTTTTCCTTGAAGTTGATTTCTAGTTTCAAGCTACTGTGATCTGAGAAGATGCTTGATATGATTTCAATTATCTAGAATTTGTTAAGGCTTGTTTTGTATCCTATCATATGGTCTATCTTTGAAAATGATCCATGAGCATTTGAGAATAATGTATATTTTGCTTCTTTGGGCTGAAATGTTCTATAAATATCAATTAAGTCCATTTGATCTAAGTGTCATTCAATTCTGCAATTATTTATTTTTATTTTTTGTTTGGAAGATCTATCCATTGTTGACAACGTTGTGTTAAAATCCTCTACAATGATTGTATTCCTGTCTATCTCTTAAAGTCTTCCAAGATTTTCTTTATATATTTAGGTGCTCGTATGTTGGGTGAATATATGTTTACAAGGGTTATCTCCTGCTGTTGGACTATTCCTTTAGGTATTGTGTAGTGACCTTCTTTGTCTCTTGTTATGGGTTTTGTTTAGAAATTTATTTTGTTGGATATACGTATTGCTACCCCAGCTTTTTTTTCATGTTCATTTGCATGGAATATTTTTTCCATCCCTTCACTTTCAACCTGTGTATATCTTTTGGTCTGAGGTGGGTCTTTTGTAGACAGCATATAAGTAGATCATGTTTTCTTTTCCATTCAGCTGCCCTATGTCTTTTGATTGGAGCCTTTAATGCATTTGCACGTAAGGTTGTTATTGATAGGTACTTATTCATTGCCAATTTTCCCCTTTGTACCTGTGTTCCCCCCTTCCTTCTTCCTCTTTTCAAAGCAGCCCCTTTAGTATTCTTGCAGTGCTGGCTTGGTGGAGATGTACTCTTTTAGTCTTCTTTAGTCTGGGAAGCTCTTTATTTTGCCTTCTATTTTAAATGAGAACTTTGCTATATAGAGTAGTCTTGGTTGCAGGTCCTTGCTTTTTATTACTTGGGATATTTCATGCCAATCCCTTCTTGTTTGTAGTGTTTCTGTTGAGAAATCAGCTGATAGCCTTATCAGAGCTCCCTTGTATGTTAGTAGCTGTTTCTCTCTTGCTGCCTTTATGATTCCCTTTGTCTTTAAATTTTGCCGTCTCCATTGTAACGTGTTTTTATGTGGGTCTCTTTGGGTTCATCTTGCTCGAGACCCTCTGTGCTTCCTGGACTTGCATGACTTTTTCCCTCATCAAGGTAGGGAAGTTTTCTGTCATTATTTTTTCAAACAGGCTTTCTATCTCTTCTTCCTTTTCTTCTCGTTCTGGTATTCCCTATGATGCAAATATTGTTACATTTCATTTTTTCCCAAAGCTCTCTTAAACTACGCTATCTTCTCGAATCTTTTTTTTTTCATTTTGTTGCTCTGACTGGGTGTTTTTTTCCTAGTTTGTCTTCCAACTCACTGTTTTGACCCTCTGCTTTGTCTAGCCTATTTTTTAATTCCTTCTAGTGTGTTCTTCATTTCAGATATTGCATTCTTCATTTCCAACTGGTTCTTATTCAAGGTTTCTATGTCTTTTTATGCTGATGTCGGTTCCAGTAAGTTCCTTGTAGTTCTCACTGAGGTCCTTGAGCATCCTTATAACCATTACTTTAAGCTCTACTAAGCTGAATTGCTTGCCTCTACTTCACTTAGCTGTTTTTCTGAAGATTCCTACTTTTCTTTCACATGGGGGTTGTTTCTTTGCCTCCCCTGTTTAGTTGTCTCTTTGTGTTTGTTTCTATGTATTAGATTGATTTTCTTTGACTCTCTGACTTGTGGAGTGGCCTTGTGTGTTAGGAGGCCTGTGGGACCTAATGGTATATACTCCTTGATCTTCTGATATGGATGTTCTCAGAATGAGCTCTTTGGGAGTTATGTGGACTCTCCTCTTGTATTTGGGTCCTGAGTATTATTGGCTCATTCATTGGTGGGAACTCCCTCAGGCTGGCTGACTAAGTGGCTCAACTCCAACCACATGTTGTAAGCTGTTGTATAGGTGGTGTAAGAACAAAGAAAAAAACACAAAATCAATACCAAAATAAGCAACTCCACCTGACCACCACTGTAATATCAACAACAAGAGAACAAAGAATAATAAAAGCAGAAAGAGAAATGAAATAGTAAAGGGGAAAGGAAAAAGAATAGGAGAAGACCAAAGTAAAGAAAACTGATTATGAAAGGAGAAAGGGGTAGAGAGCTACTACTCATAATGAATTGAAAGAGGAAAATGAGGAAAAGAAACACAAGAAAAGAAAAAAAAAAGGAGAGAAGGGAACAGCAGAGTAATCAAAGATAAGAGTAGAATAGGAGATATGAAAGAAAAATTAGAGCACCAAAAATAAAAGAAAAAGAAAAAAAAGATAAAAATAAATTAAAAGGGTATGAAAAAGAAAAAAATAGATAAGATAATGAAAAAAGAAGCATGTGGATTTCTCTCAGTACGTTTTAGATCTCGCCTTCTCATTTCTCCCTTTGGCTATCTCTCTGATATCTGAGTCTGGTATAAGCCAATGTCAGGTGCTGTCCACGCCTGGACCATGACCATCTTTTAAAACTTACAGGTGATCCACAGTTTGTGACTGATTCCTCTGGGCTTGGCTGCTCCCAGGTTGAGCCAAGCTGCCCTGCAAAGCTGAGTTTACCAGCACAGGTTCCAGGGATGTGTCAGCAACTGTCCAAAGTCACCACAGGATCTGTCTCTGCCTGTCTCTGCCTGCTGGCCTGATGTCAATCTTAAAGTAGTCACAGACCTGACTATTTCTGAGTGGACTTCTGGTGGAAACAGGGGCTGTGATTCCTGGATCTTCCATGGTAATGTCTTTTGGAATTCAGGGAAGATGGTGAGTGTGTTCCCATCTCTCCCAAGCCACTAGTCTGAGTCTGTCCAGGATTATTTTCCTGTACTCGGCAGGGTAGGGTCCCTAGTAGGCTTCCAGAGCCCATTTTTTGGGTTCGCTGGATGCTAGGAGGGTGTTTCCGTGTCTCTCCCATGAGGGGGAAGCACCAGTTTGTTTTTGAGGATAGTGTAGGGATTGGCTGCACCCTACAGCCTATCTCTGATGACCCTTGAGTCTGTGTATGTTGCTGTCTCCTCAGCAATGTTTAAGATGCAGGATGGGAGAAAAGAAAGAAAAAATCCCAAACAAAACAGGACACCAAGAAAGAGAAAAAGTGAAAAAAGAACAAAAAAAGGTGCTGTGTGGATAGACCAGGATTTCAGGGGGTACAGTGAGAGGATTTCCAGAGTATAGGGAGAGCAGTATCCCACAGGTTAAGGTCATTGATTTTCCCCTGGGAGGGGCTAGCTCTTATCAAGAAAGATGTCTGCCTTGGAACCCAGGTATTATCCAGGCCCCAGAAATCCCACAGCCGTTCCATCAAGTTTCTACCCAGTACCTCCCACTCCAGACTTGTCTGGTGTGACTCCAGTCCACACCATCCTCCCTTTGCTGGGGCCCAAGGTGAGTAGCTGCAAACACAAAGCCCGTGCTTTGCTCCTTTAAGGAAAAAGAAAGATGGTAGGTTCATCTCCAGAAGTTTTCATCACTCCCCAGCAGAGAGAGCCTCTGTAGCACAGACTCCTTGATCTGCTGATCTGGATGCTCTAGGAATGTCCCTTGTGCGGGTTATGTGGACTCTCCCATGTTATTTGGGACTTGATTTTTATTAGCGTATTCCTTGGTGGGAACATTCCCCCATCTCTCTGCCTCAGGGGCTCAACCACTGCCACGCCTGCCTCTGCCTTGAGAGGGCTTCTATTGTGGGTTGTATCCCCAGCTGGGGCACGTACTGGAAGATACCTATTAATGCATTTCTCTCACACCAACACCTCTCCCCCTCTCTCCCAAA
Organism: Mormoops blainvillei; assembly: GCA_004026545.1. Classification (NCBI taxonomy): domain Eukaryota; kingdom Metazoa; phylum Chordata; class Mammalia; order Chiroptera; family Mormoopidae; genus Mormoops; species Mormoops blainvillei. The sequence continues at coordinate 50,939 of PVJD01004294.1, read as the reverse complement.
TCCATGGATTATATCATGTATACATTGCCTTCTTTCAAGTAACATATCATCCTGATGGGGTGGGGGAAGGAAGGGAAGAGCCCAGCAGAAATACTATCAGACAGGATGGTGGCAGGGCACTTGGACCCTCCCTCCAGTGAGTCTCAGTCTTGGACTCCTGCCGCTGTGCTCCCACCTCAGTCTCTGCAGCCAGTGCCACCCTGGCCTCCTTTCTGACCCCAGTTCTACTGATCTGCAGCCTCTTCAGTCAGACTCGGTCCCATTTGCAGTTCCAGTGGTACCCAGGGCTACCCTGGCTCCCAGTGGCAGCAGGGTGGGCGGCTCTGCTCAGTATGGAGGGCATAGAGATAAGTCTGGACACTGGGATGCAACCAGTCCAGTGGCTTCTTTCTGTGGAGGAGATTGTAAATTCCACAAAATGGCTCCTGCTCGAAATCTGGTAAGCCAGATGTTCTGGACTGGGTTGTGTTGGTTTCAACAACTCCGCCAGGAGAACCTGGGCTGCCCACCCCCAAGTTCCCTGCAGATGGACGGGCACTCACACATTCACATATATACCTGCACACCCATGTGGGCACACTCACACAGCTGGATTTTCGAGTTGTTTGGTCTGTGGTTTAGCTGCAAGCTTGGTCCAGGACTGGGAGCAAGTGGATCGAGCTTCCAGCTACTCTGCAGCCATCTTGGATCCCTCTAGAAAAATTTTTATAAAGTTTTCAAAAAGGGAGAGAAGACAATTAAAAGTTTCCCAAGAGGATACAAAGGAAACCAGTAGAGAAGCAGTTTATTTCTAGTTAAAAGTCAAAGGGTACCACATGGTGCCACAGAGTTTATATTTCTTTTAAACCTTAATCCATTATTATATTTTTGGCTTCTTTTTTTAAGAGTGTGTCATTTAATAGATATTACTATATTCATATGAAGTTGTGTTTTGTAGGAGAAAGCATGTTCATGTCTGGACTTGGGTACTAGATGCTTGGAATCTCAGGTAACCATGTTTAAGGACGAAGTATAATTATGAGGATTATAGTACTCTAATTGTGTTCTTTCTAAACATACTTGATTACAAACCCCTGTCAGAAAAGGTATGCATCCCAATGTATGTGTATATCTTTATAAAAAAATACATAGAAAACTGAGTTAATGAATTCTGAGCATTATAAAATATACAGAAATAGAAATAAAAATAGGTTATACATGTAAACATTTTAATATTCTCTTCTCAAACCACATTGGGTTGATTGTTACTTGTATTCATGGGGTACCTGCAAACCACTTTTGATACCACTGCTCTTTCCTGTTTATTTTCAAACTTGGATTGAACATTAGGATAACCTTGGAATATTCAAAAGGCAATTGGATTCTCATGCCCTGCCTCAGATCTATTGAATTAGAATCTCCATGGCTGGAACTTATGAGCCTATATTTTGAAAAAGTCACCTCAGGGAATTATGATGTCCAGTGAAGCTGGGGAAATGTTGATTTAACAGTAGAGGTCACCTAGTGGCATCTGCCCTCTAGGACCATGATTCTCAACCTTGGTTGCACACTGGAACTACCTGGGAAAATTTAAAATGTGGATACTTCAATCCAATACCTGGAGATTTAAATTTGGTTTGAGGTATGGTGTGGGCATTGGGATTAAAGCTCCCGAGGTGAATCAGCTGTGCAGCCAAGGTTGAGAACCGTTACTGTGGTGAAGAGAATAAAACAGGCCCTGAGAAGCTGGATTAGGGGTTATTTTAGTTACTAGTTGTGCAAACCTAAGATAGTTTAAGCAAAAATAAATGTACTGGCTCACCTAAAATGTCCAGGAATTGTCTTATTTCAGACATATCTGGATTTAGGGGCTTAAACAATGGGATCAAAGATACTACTCTCTCTTTATGTCCCTTGACTGTCCTTTCTTCTGCGTGGTTACATTCTTGGCTAAACTTTCTCCATATGGCTGGAAACATTGTCACAACAGCTCTAGGTTTATATGATCCTTATAGCTTGCAGTCCTTAAAAAAGAAAAATGTTTACACTTATAGTTTATATATTAACTCTTAGGGAAGACTCTGATTGTTGTAGCTTGCTGCAGGCACCTATCTCTGAATTAATCACAGTGGCAAGACAGATGGTCTGGAGAGTGGGAACTATGACGGTCTCACTTAAACCTCATGGGATGAGTTTCCTTTAGGAAGGGCGGTTTGGTTATAAGAAGGAAGGTGGGGCAGATGATATCACAATCCACTACTGAAGTGTCTATCTAAGGCTGACCACTGTACAAGGCTAGTCTTGCTTGAAGTCAAGCTATAGATTCTTACATAAGTTAAAAAAAATCCCTTTTCAATGGAAGTATCAACTAAACCCTACTTCATGAATTGGCTAATTGTTTTTCCCTGCTATGGATATTAACTTCTGAGATCTTGGGACTAACCGAATTCTTTTTGGTGAGAGAATGTGTTTGATGAAAATCTTAAGTCCCATGAGTCAGTCATTCAATTGTTTAACATTCATTTGAAAAGAAATCCCTTTTTAGACTGTTGGTTTACAGTCTGATAAGACATTGCTCTTGCTATAATGATCAAGGTAGTGAACATTTTTGAGCTATTAAAATTCTGATATTGTCAGAGTTCTACGCAAGAGCCCAGCTTAGAGTTCTTCTCTGAGACGTGCAATATATTCACAGTTGAAACCCTGGCCTTGAAAATCTGATTGTCACTTGAGAAAATCACTTTTAGAGTCAGCTTCATCTGTAATTGGTTAACATTCTTCTTTCTCCATGGAATCAAGTAATAGAAAAATAAATGCAGAGTAAATAGAATTTCATGCTTGTGCATGTCACTGGCAAAATTATCCTTGGGTCATGCGGGAAGAGATGTTTTGTTCAGAGGAAAATTGTCTGGAAAGGAAACATTTTATTTCAATCTCTCTTCTCTCATTTACCCTATTCAAAATTCTAGTTTTAAAATGCTGATTCTTTACAGGAAGATGTGCTGGGAAGAAGGGGATTTGCATCTGTCCTAAGGATCAGATGAGCTATTGCAGAATTCACAAATGACTGACTGACTCCTCCAAGGTTATTTGTATAAAGAGAGAAGAGCATATTAAAACCTAACTATTATATGAAGTGTCTACTAATTTTATCTGTTGGGCAGAATAGCAAAGTAGGCAAAGATTATCTTAGCACACAAATCATCTCAATTCTGTCATGTGTACGTGTGTGTATGTTTACACACACACACGTCCTCCTCACTCCTACTGCCTCACCCTATTACCCTTCGCACTATGTTGTATTAGTTTTCTATTGCTGCTGTGACAAATTAGCACAATACAAATTTTTTTTAGATTACAATTCTGGTGGTCAGAAGTCCAGAAATCTAAAATGTGTCTCAGTGGGCTAAAAATCAAGGTGTTAGCAGGGCTGAATTCTTTCCTGGAGGATCTAGGGGGGAATCTGTTTCATTTTCTTTTCCAGCTTCTAGAGGTTACATTTCTTGGCTGTGGCTCCATCTTCCATCTTCAAAGCCAGCCAAGTCTTATATGGCATCACTCTGGCATACTCTCCTACCTCCCTCTTCCCTTTTGACTATATTGGACCCGTTTAGCTGATCCAGGCTAAGCTCTCTTTTTTTAAAGTAACTGGATTAGCAACATTAATTCCATCTGCAGCTTTAGTTCCTTTTTGCCATAAAGGCTAACATGTTCTCAGATTCTGCATTTCCCTGGCCATGTCACAAGTCCCAGAATGCTCCCAAAGTCACTATTCCTTTCGCTGCCCAGCCCCCCAGGGCAGAGCACAGTTTTTAACTTACCATTGTTATGCAAAGTATCTTAAAAGCCTTATCATCTTCTCTCCCTTCCCCCAATCCCCAAGGTTTGTGGGGAATATGCTCTGCTATTTTTGAGGACACCTGCTCTGCACCGTGTTACAATAGGAACTGCAGAATAGGAGACAGGAGGCCTGGGTTGGAGAACAGCCTCTCCACTTTTGTATGAACTGTGTAAGCTTGGGCGAATCCTTTCACCTCTGGGAGCCTCAGCCTTCTCATCCATGATCTTTTCCTCCTTCCCCTGTCAAAGCATGCCTATTCTATACACTTTCTAGCATGCCTTAACTGAGAACTCAAGTTAATCTGGAAAAATAATTCAATCTAAGGCATTAATAAGTGATAATGGTTTCATATGTCACCACTCCCTTCCTTCCAATATCCATGCATATATGCTCTCTCAAGTAGCATTTGTATTTTATAAGATGAATTCACCTGGGCAGAAATAATTTTACGAGTTGTTTAGTAAAAGTAAATGGATTAGGCTACTGCCTACATTTTAAAGCTGGCTTTGTCCCTGAACATATAACAACAGTGTATCTATAGGATAAGCAGAGGACCGGGTTTATTCAGGATATTCCCATTGTTATGACTATTGCCTTGTTTTACAGTCAAGTATCCTCTTTTGGATATAAATTATATACGGTAATTGTATTTATTTGGCCCTTGTCATTGTCTTGAGTGCATTTATAAAACTTCCCTTCTATCTTGGACTTTCAAAAAAGAAAGAGCATTTAAAAAATTACAGTTTCTCCAGTAGATAGCCTAGAATCTGCATACTATGACTTCTGGTAGCTATTTCTGACCGATTATATTATTTCACATCTCAGCCATCACTATTTCTCTAAGTCATCCTTAGAGACTATTGGTGATGAACTGAATTGTGTCTAATCCCCCTCTCCTCAATTCATTTGTTGAAGATCTAACCCTCAATTTGACTGTATTTGGAGATAGGGCCTTTATGGATATAATTAACATTAAATGAAGTCATGAGGGTTGGGCCCTAACCCAATAGGATGGGTGTCATTATACGATGAGGAAGAGACAGCAGGGATGCTCATGCACAGAGAAAAGGCCATGTGAAGACACAAGTGAGGCACCCATCTGCAAGCCAAGGAGAGAGGCCTCAGAAGAAACCAAATCGGCCAACACCTTGATGTTGGATTTCTAGTATCCGAAACTGTGAGAAATAAATTTCTGTTGTTTAAGCCACACAGTCTGTGGTAATTTGTTATGGCAGTACTAGCAGACTAATATACCAGTTCATAAAAATAAATGAATGAATAAATAAATAAATCTATATCTTCTGCTCCGTAAAAAATACAATAGATATTGTTAAAAATGCAGTTTCCCAGGTGCTCTCCTAGACTTAATCAGAAGCTCTCTGGCAGGGCTCAAAGAAGTTGTTTTCCTCAGGTAATTCTTATATACACTAAAGTTGAGAAACTCTGAAACAGAGACCTCAGGGCACTAAAAGGGGGCTTTTTCACATGTCTGTATCACCAAGTCTTTATTCTCTCTTCTGGGATTTTCTACTTGAGTGTTATTATAAGGCAGGTATTGAATATCCTAGTTATCTTTGGGATATATTGAGTTGTCAATGAAAATTTCAGAAAGCCATGAGGCTATGGAAACTATATGTGTCAGATGAATCAAGATGAAAAGAGCGATAAAACATTTTAGGGTGAAGCTAGTATCAAAAGTGACCTAGAACTGGCCCTTTCAAATTGTCATTAAGAAAGCCATTAAAGCTGAATTTGACCACTGCCTACCTCTCCCCTTCTTCCTCCTTTGGAGCTAGTAAACAATACTTGAAATTAATGCTTTTTCCCTTTCCTTGGGGTTACTTAAGAAGCTTTGACTTTGAAGTCTTTATCTCTTGACCACTTACTTCTAGTACAGATGCACTTAGTCCCTGGAGATTGAATCCCATCTCAGTAGAGGCTAGATTGGGACAGCTAAGAGACATGGATTCAAATGATAAATATCATATTCTGAAAAGCTTGAGATGTTTATACCTCAGAAGTTAGCTGCAACCTTGATGTCAGACCTGGTTGAAATTAATATGAGTTCCTGCCAATTCCATGGTCTGTGGAAGTCCAAAGCATTCCCCTGGATCCCTAAAAATAATCCACTCACCCAAGGTATTTCTAAGCAGTATAGATTTTACTGAAATTTTGTAAAGGATATGGAGAATAACATATTGTAGCAAGGCAAATGACTTTCACATGTACTGCAGGCATTATAGGCAGTTCTTAACTATCCATTAACTACCACAGCCCTGTGGAATTTCACTAGCCTGTCATGTGAACCCAGTTCTGGGTCAAGTGACTTCAGCTAGTAAAAAGAAAATCCAGTACTTAAAGTTAGGTCTGAGTCTTTATATAATTTTCACTATACCACTCACCACATGCTTCCAAATCTGGAGTCTTGGGGCCAAAGTTCTACTAACAGTTTGTGTGCCCTTGCAAAAGGCATGTTTACTCTCTGCGGTTCAGTTCCTTACTTATAAAAGAGGAAGGCTGAATTAAATAGTTTCTCAAGGCCATTTGACCTCAGATAATATGACATTCTGTAACCTCTCCTTATACCACTTGGCAAGTAAAATGGGAAATTGTAGTATGCCTTGCTTAATTAAGGTAGGACCTCACTAAGATCTGGATCCTGGGTTTTTATTGTCCTGCCCCTGAGGTTGATAACTTAGATGCACTTTATTATTTATTTATTTATTTATTTATTTATTTATATATTTATATACTGGAGGTTGACTAGGTTTTAGATACCTTCTCCTCTCAATAAACCCAACCTTGGCTAAGCAAGAGAGAACAGAGTAGCGGAAGGTACAGAGCTGTATCATATTTGTGTCTGTTCAAGTCAGGTCAGTGGAACCTGGTGGCATAAAGTATTGCAAGTAAGGACCTGCATTCATTTTTTTTGTGCTTGATAGAGCTATTATATATTTTTTCTTTGAAATATTTTGGGGAAATCCACACCTAGGCATCAATGTTAAGTTTGATGGAACAATGATAGTATTTAGGGCATCCTGAGAAATGACAGAGAAAAAGTGGATGACCAGGGGAGGAGGGAGAAGGTATTTGTACTTGGGCAGGAGCTCCATGCTGCAGGAGCCTCTTTAGCGTATCTATACTGGATACGCTAAAGGCGAAGGTTATCTAGATACTCATGCATCTACAGGCTGAAGTTTAGTTCAAGTTCACAAGCTGCCAAGATGCAACCTATGTGGCAATTTGCTTTCTTCAAATTCATTATAATGAATTGTGATCACTCTCTCTCTCTTCCTCCCCCTCCCCCCTTTCTCCCTCTCTATCATCATCTATCTCTATCTCATCATTTATATGTCGCCTATCTTTATAACCTATCATTGGCATCTAACATCTTTCTATATCTATTCTACAGAAGTCCTAGGCAGAATCTCCAATGCTATATATACCACAAATCCCCCTTTCTGTGTGTTGCTCTCAGACCCAGTTTCTTTCTCTGAGTAGAGTACCAGGGAGCAAGGTGTGGGAAGGTCAACTTGTGACATCAGCAGTATCAATATCACGAGCTAGGACTATTTTATATTTACTTTACAGAGAGAGAAAAAGTCTCTAAAAGATGAATTTGATTTGACTGATAGATTACATAATATCATTATAGCTTGTCATGTCAGTAAAAACTACCAATGACCATTACCTATTGGTATCATAGAAATAGGCAAAAAGATCAGGTTGATTGCACGAACCTCTCATCACTTAGCCAGCTTTATTAGCATCATGTGGATGTCACAGTATTGGGAATTGGAATGACTCAGTTCTCCAAATGCTTCCTAGTTTTTATACCCTAGAAACAACTATGTCAGTCTCTGCACATCTGCCTGCTGTTTGTCTCACATGCATATTCAAGTGCTTTTTTCTTACTATATCCCAGTGCTACTGTTTTTTGGGGGGTGAAGGGGGTTGTTTCTGGAGATGATAGTCTCTTTAGAAAGTACTGCTTCTTCCTCTTTGATTTAGCATCCTGCTTGCAGCTGCCCCTCAGAGACCTTGACTCACTGGTTATGGCTGGAATCCAGGTCCTGTCTCTCTCAGTTTTCAGTGCATGTTCTGAGATTTGTCAGAGCCATTCTGCCTTTGATTTATCTTCTGCTGGGATAGTGGTTCCATATTAAATCTGTGTGCCAAGTGCTTCTGAGGCAGCTTTTCCAAAGCAGATAATTTAATTTCTCCATTTTCAGAAAGCAAAGAGTAAGCCACCTTATTAATTGGAAATGTGCTTATTTAGTACTGCGTGGGGGCTGACATTATCCCTCTGAATCTTTAGGAAGCTCATCTTGTTCCTGAGGTTTAATTCTCTTTCTTAAAATCTCTCTGCAACTCTTCTACCTCCAACCCCCACACACATCCTCAGACACAGACACACATACATACTTCCAACTTTTTAAGTTCTATCAGTTCCTTAGGGCTCAGTTTAAGTCTCATCCTCTCCAGGGGCTCTTCCCCAGTTAGGGAACCTGCATTGTATGCTCTATAGGACCCATTTTCTGCAGTACACAATTTAAAATTTGCTTACTATACTTTCTAAGAGTTTAGTCGATGTCTTATGATTCTTCTCCTGGTGATTATTTTATTTGTTTATGTATTCGACAAGCATTTATTGAGTATTTTCTATATTAGGACCTATGCTAGGCACTGGAGCTTCAAAGATAATGGTTAAGACATGTTCCCTGCCTTCAAGGAATGCCCAGTCTAGCAGGGGAGATAAATAAACTAACTTAAAAAATACAATAGTCCTTTTAGGTGCTATGACAAAGGTCAAAATAGAGTACAGAAAAAAACACAAAAGAAAGAGTAGGGGCCAGTTCTATTTGCAGGTAGCAAGAAAGCATAAATGGGGTGATAACTGATTGAGTTTAATTTTAAAAGCTTAGTTTATATTTACTTGGCAGAAAAGAATTATATTCCAAACAGCAAAAACATCACAAAAAAAGTCATAGAAGCTTGAAAAAGTATGAAAAATTAAACAAGATAGAAATGATTTGGCATGATTAAAAGGCAGTTAGTTGGAGGTGGGTAGAGTATCTAGTAAGAGATAGAACTGGAGAAGTATTAGGGACTGGATTATGGAAGACCTTGTCAAGTTAGGGCCATTTAACTTTAGGCTGTAGGCAATGGGGAGCCATTGTAGAAATTTGTTCAGTGGGATTACATAATCTGATTAGTGATTGAAAAAGGTTACTTTGGTAGATGGCATGGAGGCTGATTAGGGTGTTGAGATAGGGAGGGACTAATGGAGTGAATACCATGGCAATGGGGATTGAAAGAAAGCACTGATTTTTGATGTTTTACAGAGTAAAAGTGATAGGACTTAGTGATTGATTAGAAGGGAAGGGCCAGAGACTGGGAGAAGTCTAAAATGATTCTCAGGTTTCTGGTTTGGACCACTGGGTGAGTGGTAGTGCCACTCACTGAGACAGAAAACACAGAGCAAGAAGAAAGCCCGCTCCCTCTTCGCTCTCCTCCTCTCTTCCCTGTGGTCTCATGTGGGTCCACAGTTGGTGCTCAGAAATATTTATTTAACAGAGAGAGGAGAAGTTATTGTGTTTCTTTGTGTCCTGTCTTAGCTTATTAAGATACTTCCCGTAGTGGAAGATATCTTAGTTTCATGGCCTCTATTGCTGCTATTTTATGACCTTTCCCTCTGTTGCTATGATTTATTTCTTCATTTTTGTGTCTCTGGTGCAGATTCTAGACTCATGACTTACCTTCCCTTTCTAGTTAGTGCTATACCCTTCTGTCTCTGGTCCATACATAAGATTTAATGATAATAGTAATCTCTCACATTTGAACAGTAAGTTGGAGTTCAGAAAGCTTGTTCAGATATATTTTATCTCCTCTGATCCCTGTTACTATACTGTGAAGCAGGTGGTAAGGTAGCTTTAATTGTCACTGTTTCATAGATTAAGTAATATGGCCTGTGGTGATGTGATCTGTCTAAGAGCACAGATGTAGTAAGTAGCATAACTGGGACCCTGATTGCCTTCCCATCCATTGCTCTTTAGTTGTGCAGTCCTGATCCTTGCCTTGCTCTCTGGTAGCCATGTGCTCCTAGACTCCTCATGGCTTGTCTGATTTGTCCCCTCTGCCCTCCTCTGACCTCCAGTGTTTATCTGTGTGCCTCACGTCCATTGTGACCTTCTGTTTTCAGTTACCTCCCTTGCTTAGGCCTATACCTTGTCCTGTGTATCCATCCCTGTTTTGGCTTTCCTAGTCTGGGCATCTTGCTCCATCTGTGTAATCTTTGTACCCTCAGTCCTGGCAGGACTTGCAGATGATTTGTGGCACTAGAACTTTTCTTTTGAAGAACATAGGGAAACACCCACTTTCAGTCTGTTAGGAGGCAACGTGACCTGAGGAAACGCTGGCCTTTGGACTATATTATTTGCGAAATATTTAACTTGTGAATATAAGCAGAGAAAGAAGATATAATGACCAAGGCCAATTTTACAACATATCACCTGCCTCCTCTCCAACACAGGTCTCATTTAAGGTTCTCAATGGGCTCTATTGCCTGAGTTTCACTCTCCCTGTGAGCTCCTGAATCTCCTGGCTCAAATGTTTGGGCTGAGTCATTTTGAACCATTTTTTTTTCATTTATATGGTAGTAATAAACAGCTTTCAGGATCATATCAATTGTTGGTATCTTCTTCTCAATACCAAAATGGTTTAATGAGTGGCCCTGTGTATATAAGTCTGTGTGGATCCAGTGGCAGCCAGGGTTGCTTAAGCTTCCTTAGCACTTCAGTGTTTTATAGTTGTTAAGTGGCAAGTACTTGTGAAACACCAAGTGCACAACAGGGATATAAGCAGACTCCTTGCTCTCGAGCCTGCCATCTAGTTGGGAGGAGAAACCTTACATTTTGTTCACCATGACTGAGCAGCACAGAACACAGTTATAAATCCATGCTAGGAATGTTGCTACTTAAAGAAGCTTCCTAAAAGATGACATTTGAACTGAGCCTTAGAGAATGGGTAAGATTTGGATTGCAGAGTGTTTGAGAGGCAGTGTTAGTGCTAATATTCTGGGATGGCAGAATGACATGATAGAAATCCCATATTTAATTCTTTCATAAAGAGTATTTCTCAGGTCACAAGTTCGTGTGGGGACCTGTTAAAGCAGGCTTTTTAAACAGTGCAAAATCCTGCACTCTGAGTTCCTCAGATGTACAGTTTGGTTATTTTGGAACATGATTTTAGGGTCTGGTGTGGACTTAACCCAGGAGATTCCTTTTCTAAGTCAGGTCTCCACTCCAGCTGAAAACTGGGTTTGTGTTTTTGAGATAATTGTCCTAAGAAGGCGGTACTGCTAAAATACAGGCTAGAGTAGGAAAGCTAAATTTGTGTGGTTGTGAGATGCAATTTTCTCTGTTCTTCCTTGGCAAAGATAATGCCGCGGCTGGGGAATCTTCTCAGAGTGACAGATCTGTGTGGGCTGAAGCCCCAGTTTGATCATGAGGGGGCAGGAGATGGAATTTTTTTCTCTTCTCTGATGCAGGCAACTGTATACTCTGGGAGCTATTGTTGGGAGCATGATGTATGCCTTGTTTCTCAGTTGAACATTATGGAGCAAATGACATCTGAAATATGTTTTTGCAGGTGGGGCAGAGGGCAGGATATGATGAACAGGTTAAGTAATAATTTGTTGCATAGAACAGATTTGTTGGAACAGTGGCCTGAAGAAATGTCGCATCCAATATCAAACTCAACTGTCTCACACAGTGTTCCACTTTTAAAAAGATTTTCCTACATGTTAGGGTGGATTGAGATAAGATATTCCATCTCTCAATTTGGGGGAGAGGATTGTTAAACTTTTAACTCTTGGCCAGCTGTGAACTTTGCAAAATATGTCTAATTTTCTACTTTCTTATTGGTTTTCCCTCTTGCCTCCTGGCATTCTCCCCTGGGGAATGTAGAGTTCCTCTCTGTTAAGTCTATACTGAGACCTCAGTGGTAACTTTCAGAGAGAGGAGAGTATGCCTGGGATGCAGGGGTGGTGGCAGCACTGTCTCATCTGAAGGGCTCTGCCTCAAAAAGAGTAGGCAGCCGTCCAAGCATGATGTGCTGAGGATGTAGCAAATTCTTGTTCATGATGGACCATCATCTGTGCCTAAGGATAGGAAGTGACTGAGAGACTCATTAGCAGGTACTTAGGCTCCTCCTGGCAACCCACCTGCTCTATTGCTGAATAGAAAAAGAGAAATGCATTCAGAAGGGATAGGAAAATAATGTAAGTGGAGATTAAGAAAAATATTCTCAAGGACTTGTTTGAGATGGATTCAATAAGGGAGAAATTAGTATCTACATAGTAAAAAATACTAATAGCTAGCATTTATTGAGCCCTTACAATATGCCAAGCATTTTATATAAAGTTCTTATCTAATTCTCATGATAAGCTTATGAGTTTTATAATTCACATTTTACATACAGGTAAAATGAGGTAAAGTTGCCCAAGGTCACAGAGCTAATAAGTGATTGAACTAGGATTGATTGATGTTTTTTATTGTGATAAAATGCATAACATAAAATTTACTATCTCAGCCATTTTGAACAAGAATTTATTTTTAATTTAATTTTTTAAATTATCTTTCAGTGAAGCTGTCTTTTATGGTATATAACTTTATGAGTTTTAACACATATATTGATTCATGAAACTGCTACCACAGTGAGCATTCAGAACAGTTCCATCTCCCCTGAAAACTCACTTGTGCTCTTCCTTTGCAGTCACACTCTTTCCCTGCATCTAACCCTTGGAAAACGCTGATAAATTTTCCATCACTACAGCCTTTTCCAGGATTCATCTACATGAAATCATATACCATGTAACCTATCAAGACTAGCTTCTTTTACTTAGCAAAAGTCTCTGGAGATTCATCCAAGTTGTTGCATGTTTATTTCCTTTTAGTGTCAAGTAGTATTCCATTGTATGGCCGTATCACAATTTGTTTATCCATTCATCTGTTAATAAACATTTGGGGTGCTTCCAATTTTTGGCAGTTATAAACAGAACCTCTATAAATATTCATATACAGGTTTTGGTGTGAACACCTATTTTCTTTAGGGTAAATACCCAGGAATGGGACCGCTTGCTGGGTCATATGGTTAAGCATATGTTGAAGCTGTATGATTTTGCATTTCCACATAGTGGTAGATATATGAGAGTTGAAGTTGTAGTTGTTTCTCACAAACTCTTGGTATTGTCAGTACTTTTTTTTTACTTTAGCCATCCTGATAGGTATGTAGTGGTATCTCATTATGGTTTCAATTTGCATTTCCCTAATGACTAATGATGTGGTGCATCTTTCTTGTTGTTGTTGTTGTTGTTGTTGTTTTTGCCATTTTCATATCCTCTTTGGTGAAGTATCTGCTCATCAAGTCTTTTGCACATTTTAAAATCTGATAATTTGTGTCTTTACTGTTGAACTTTGAGAGTTCTTTATATCTTCTGAACATAAGTTTTTTGTCTAATATGTGATTTTACATATTTTCTTCCTGTTTGAAACTTATCTTTTTTATTTTCTTAATAGTGTCTTTTATAAATTTTTATTTTACTTTAAATTTTATAAAGTCCACTTTAAAAATTTTTATTTTATAGATTATGCTTTTGGTATCACATCTAAGAACATTACATAGTAATAGAAAGCAGATAAGAGATTGCTTAGGAGAATGAACCTATATTAATGTTTTAAAATAATAACTTACTGAAGCATATTTTGCATATCATAGGATTCATTATTTTGAAGTGTACAGTTCAGTGATTAAAAAATAAATTTACCAGGTTCTGCAACCATTGCTATGTATTTGTTTTAGAATATTTTCATCACTCCATTCACATTTACTGTTAATCTCCTTTGATTTCTAATTTTGCTTCAGAAAACATCTAATCTACTTTCTATATAGTTTTTCTAGCACCAGGTTTTTTATCTAAATCGTGGTGAAAAGCATAACATAAAACTTACCATCTTACCATTTTTAAGTGTACAATTTATACTTAAGTGTGTCATGTTTTAGAGCTGTTTTAAATGGTATATGTTTTTCAAATTTAAATTTCCAATTGTACGTTGCTAATATATAGAAATGTGATTGATTTTTGTGTGTTGATCTATTTTGCAATCTTATTAAACTTATTAGTACTAGGATGGTTTTTTGGTATTATTTTTCTGCTAAGATCTAGAATTTGATACTTAAATAATCATGTTGATAGCAAATAGGGATTATTTAATTTCTTTCCAATTGGTATGCATGTTATTTATTTTCGTCCCCTTTTTGCACTGGCTTGGTATAGTGAGCAAGAACATACTTGCCTTGTTCCTGATCTTAGAGGGAAAACATTTAATCTCTCTCCATTAGATACAATGTGAGCTGTAGATTTTGTAGATGCCCTTTATCAGATTGAATAAATTCCCTTCTATTCCTAGTTGAGGTTTTTTTAAAATCACGTATTAATACTGGGTTTTGTCAAAAGCTTTTTCTATACCCATTGATATGATGTGATTTTTTTACTTTAAGTTATTTAATGTTGAATTATATTGATTAATTTTAAATTATTGAACCAGCCTTATATTCCTAATATAAATTTCATTTGGTTATCTGGTATTATTATTTTTATATATTGCCTGCTTTAATTTGCTAATATTTTGTGGAGAATTTTTATGTTTGCATTCATGAGGGATATGGATGTGTAGTTTTCTTTTCTTGTACTGTTTTCTGGTTTTGATGCCAGTGTAATACTGGCCTCATAAAATGAGTTGGGGAGTGTTCCTTCTTCCTTTATTTTTCTAGAGGAGATTATATAGACTGATATTTCTTCTTTAAATGTTTGATAAAATTTTCCAGTGCAAAATTCTGGGTCTGGAGATACCATTTTTTAGACAAGTTCTAAAGCTAAATATTTAATATCTTTAATAATTATAGGACTCTTCAGATTATTTCTTCATCTTGAGTTTCAGTAGTTTCAGATTTTTGAGAAATTGGTTCATTTTATCTAATATATCAAATTTAGGTACAAAAAGCTACTTATAGTATAGTTGGTTATACTGTTAAGGTTTGTAAGACCTATTTTAATATATCTTTTTCATTCTTGATATTAGTATTTATGTTTTCTCACTTTGTTATTCTTGCTAGGAGTTTATCAATTTTACTGATCATTAACATAAAAAAATCAAGATCTAAGAATTAACCTAATAAAAGATGATCTAGTCATCTAAACAGAAACTGCAAATTTTTTAGAGAAAATAAATGGGGGCATAATATATTCATGGTTTAAAAGTCTTAATGTTTTAAAGATATCAGTTTTCCAAAAACTGAACTATATATATTGAATGAAAATATAATCACTATGTAAGCTGTTTCTAAAATTTATGTGGAAGTACTGTTACCGAAAAATGAAACGACCAGACACTGAGGGGTTAGGAGCACGATCTTTATTTACGTGCACGGGCCCAGAGGAGACAAACTCCAAATTCTGAGCCCAGAACAATAGCCCCGCATTCCTTTTATGCTGGGCCAAGTGGGGGAGAGTATTGGGAGGCGTAGTATAGATTTGGCGTGAAAAGCGCTTACAGAGGTGGGAGAGAAGCATTTACATCATAAGTCAGGGCAATTAGCATTTCATCTTTGGTATCAGCCTTGATTTCCTCTACAGTACCAGTACCCTAAAAGTGGTTAAGAAAAAGTTCTTGAAGAACAGAGAATTTATACTACCAAATATCAAGGTATATTAAGCCTTATGGGCTGCAGTAAAACATAGTGTGATATTGGTCAAGAATGGAGAAATAGACCTATAGAACAGAAAACAAAGCCCAGAAAAAATACACATAGAGTTGGAATGGAGATCATTGGGTAGAGGGTAAACTATTAAATAAATGAAACAGGAAACATCAGTTATTCAATAGGAAAACAATATGGACTTCTACCTCCCATGATTCTATATGAATGCTAACTTCAGAATTAATAAATGTCAAAAGTAAAACTAAAAACTGTAGTAAAAAACATTGGTGAACATGTTTTGATTTTGGGGTAGCAAACTATTTCTTAAGCAAGACACATAATGCAAAATCAGAAAAAACTAATAAACCTGATAAAATAAATCACATTCAATTACAAATATTTGTTAATGAAAAGATAACTTACCAAAAATGAGAAGACAAGGTACAGACTTAGAAGTTATTTGCAGCAAATGGCATCAACACAGTGTTGGTATCAAGAATATGTAAAGAACTCATAAAATCAATTTAAAAAGATAACCTCATAGAAAAATATACAAAATTAATGAATTTTATAGGTGAAGAAATAAGGATACGAGTATATGAGATACTAAACTTCACTATTGATTAGGAAATTTCATTTTCAAAATGAGATATTTTTTACCACTCATTTGAAGACTATTAAGAAGTTTGACAATGCCAAATATTGATGGACAGGAGGATAAACAATATTACCTCTGTGTTGCTGCTGGAGTTATAAATTGGTACAACTGCTAAACAGCTTGGCATTATCTTGTAAAGTTGAATATTCACATGACCTAGTGATTCCACTCCTAGGTATATTCCCAAGGGAAATTTTAGCAACTGTAAACCAAGAGTCATGTCCATAAATATTCATAACTGTATTTATTGTAATATTTAAAAACTGGAAGTAACTCAAATCCTCCTCAACAGAAAAATGGGTAAATAAATTGTGATATATTGAAATAATGGAATATTAAGAAGTGCTGAAAATGAATGAACTACAACATGCAATAGCGTGGATAAATCTTAATAACATTAAAGTGGAGTGAGTCCCAACAGATCGTACCCTTTATATAAAGTGCAAATCCAAGCAAAACTAAATGCATTGCTTATGTATATGTGTACAAATAAACCCATGAGATGAAATTAAAAGCAAGAAAATGGTAAACACAATAATAAAATTCAGGATGGTAGTTATCTCTGAGGGTGAGACAAGGGAGTAAGATGGAGAGAAGCAGATAGATTATTGGTAATGTTCTAGTTCTTAGATTGGGTTAGTGGAAGCATGGGTTTATAATGTTGTTAAAACAAGTAATTCATAAATAGATAATTAAATAAAATAAAAAATACCAATCACGATAGCACGTTTCGGTCAAAATTGAGGACCAGTTTTTGTACATCTACTATACTCCAAACCAATGAACCTTAGACTAGTGGGATTAAGCAATAAGTATGCTTTTGTAAATTTCCACAAGATTGTTTGCTGGTAAAAATGAATGTGGAATTAACTCTTCTTTATATATTTTACTTCAACTTTGAAAAAAATCCATTGATAGCTACTAAAAAATAGTAATTACTAAAAAAACTGTAACTACAGTGAAATGAAATTAAAGTATACAATGCAATCTGATTGGAAGTGGCTAAAATAGAGAGAATAACAACATAAGTGCTCTGAGAACCCCACTGAGCCACTCTTCGTAATGGAATGGCTATGTAAATACAATGGTTGTATTAAGTACTTAAGTGTCCCCCAACTGCTGTGGCTCAGAGAGGGAGAAATCATGGAATTCCAACTTTGAGAGAGAGAGAGAGAGGGAGGTGGAATGGCAGGGAGGAGGGAACACGGAGGAGAAAGAGAGAGAGGAAAGATGGGGGAGAAAGAGAAAGAGGGTGTGAGTGTTGTCTGTGTGTGGTCCGTATGTATATGTATCTATAAAACTCTTGCTCTGAAAACTTTTTCTACCATGTAACTAGGTACCAAAAATTAACTCAGACATTTGATTTGGCATGGAAACAGTACATAGCTACAATTCCAGATTTTTGCCTGAGAATTTAACTTTAACCTGCTTATGAAAAGTTTAATGGTACGACCATATATGTATATTCATGGAGGATTTCCTCAGGACCTCCTTGTAAAAAAAATTGGAGGTACAGCAACATCAACATCAATTTGAGAGCATGGAAGAAATGTAGACTCTCAGGTCTTATTCCAGAACTACTGTATTCTGATATTTAATAACTTTAATAATTATAGGACTGTTCAGATTATTTCTTCATCTTGAGTTTCAATAGTTTCAGATTTTTGAGAAATTGGTTCATTTTATCTAATATATCAAATTTAGGTACAAAAAGCTACTTACAGTATAGTTGGTTATACTGTTAATGTTTGTAAGACCTATCTTAATATATGTTTTTCATTCTTAATATTAGTATTTATGTTTTCTCACTTTGTTATTCTTGCTAGAAGTTTAAAATCTGCATTTTAATAGGCTTCCCTAGGTGTTTCGTATGCACATTTATGTTGCGAAGCACTAGTTGAGAGCAGAGGTATTTACCTGAAGCTCAACAGGGGCTGGGCTTCAGGAAGTCTGAGCACTCACTAAAATTTTATGCAAAATTTGTGTGAATGAATTTTTTTCTTTGTCATACTAAGTGTTTTACTCCAAGATCAGACCAGACTATTGGAAAGCTGTGTACTGAATCCCCAAACCTTGACTAATTGTTTCATTGAGCATGTTTTAGTTTTGTGTCTCCTTTACTCGCATTGAAGAGCACTATGAAAAGCAGCTGTTGAAATTAATTGTATTTATTGCTAGACACTATTGAGAATATTATAACCCTGCTCAGGTGGTTCCAAGGTCTGATAGCACAAAAATCAGCTGAGGTGTTTGTAAACTACTGCTCTTAGGTACTGCCTGGGAATATGTTTTGTTAATAAGCATTGCTGACAATTTGGACAAACTAGGTTCACAGAAAGTATTTTGGAAAGTTTTTACAACGCTGGCTGGTTTGTCTTCATTAAAATAAACAGGGATTATTTTTCTTCTAGCTTTAGTACAAGGAAAAGCTTTATTTCTTCTGGGTAACTGATATGCAGTTATCATATGGATAGTGTAAGTATATAGCTTAACATGTGTCTTTCATTACGTTACAGAAACTACATTCGTGACCTACTTTGAAAATTGTCTAGCACCTTCTGCTTTACACTTTCACATTTGTATGAGTTTTGTTACCTCTGCCTTCATTTTACTTTGGATTATTTTCCTTCACTTTAATTTTTTCACTTTTTACCCAAATTGTCTATTTTTTATTTACTTCAACTTCCTTTGGAATTAAAACATTCAACTTAAAATAGGCTATAAGTAAAATATAAACAAACAAATAAATAATATTTGACCGAACTTATGTAAGCCTAGCCGTTAATTATTTTTCCTTGGAAGAAGGGCAGTGGACTTTCTGTAAAGTAACAATTTTTTTTCTTATATTGTATTCAGTTTTAAAAGCTTATCTTAGGCTCTGTCATTCAGTTTATACTGAAACAGATTTTTTTTGAAATAGTGGCCCATACATGCAAATCATGGAGACTTGACTTGGGGTGGTGAACACATAATACAGTGTACAGATGATGTGTTATGGAACTGGGTACCTGAGACCTGTATAATTTTGTTTACCACGGTCACCCCAATCAATTCAATAAAAAGGAAAAATAATGAAATATGACTTCACACCTACTAGGTTGGCTATAATAAAAAAGGGCAGACAATGATAAGTGTTGGTAAGTATGTGGAGAAAGTAGAAACCTTATACATTGCTCTTGTAAATGTAAAATGGTGCAGCTGCTTGGGAAAAAGTCTGGCGGTTCCTCCAAAAGTTAATCATAGAGTTACCATATGATCAAACAATTCTACTACTAGGCACATACTCAAGAGAAATGAAAACATATGGCCCCATGAAAAAATTGTACGCACATGTTCATAAAAGCATTCTTCATAATAGTAAGTGGAAATGACTAAAATGTTTATTGACTGGTCATTGTATAAACAAAATATATATTCATACACTAGAATATTATTCAACAATAAAAAGAAAGAAAATACAAGCATACCTCAGAGATATTGCAGGTTCAGTTCCAGACCAGACCACTGCAATAAAGCAGGCATTGCAATAAAGTGAGTCACAGAGTTTTTGGTTTCCCAGTGTATATAAAAGTTACGTTTACAGTATACCATAGTATATTTAATATGAGGGAGCATTATGTCCAAGAAACAATATATATCTTAATTTACAAATATTTTATTGTTAAAAATGCAATCATCTGAGCCTTCAGCATGTTGTAATCATTTTGCTGGTGGAGAGTCTTGCCTGGATGTTGATGGCTGCTGACTGATCCGGGTGGTGATTGCTCAAGGTTGAGGTGACTGTGGCAATTTTAAAAGATAAGTCAATATTGATTAACTCTTCCTTTCATGAACGGTTTCTCTGTAGCATGTGATGCTATTTGATAGTATTTTATCCATAGCAGAAATTCTTTCAAAACTGGAGTCAATCTTTTTAAATCCTGCCACTGCTTTATCGACTAAATTTATGTAATATTCTAAACCCTTTGTTGTCATTTCAACAGACTTCACAGCATCTTCACCGGGGATAGATTCCATCTCAAGAAACCACTTTATTTGCTCATCCATAAGAAGCAATTCCTCACTTATTAAAGTTTTATCAGGAGATTGCAGCAATTCAGTTATGTCTTTAGGCTCCACTTTTAATTTTAGTTCTTTTGCTATTTCCACCACATCTGCCGTTACTTTCTCTACTGAGGCCTTAAACCCGTCAAAATCATCTATGAGGGCTGGAATCAGCTTATTTCAAACTCCTGTTAATGTTGATAATTTGACCTCTTCCCATGAATCGTGAATGTTGTTAATGGCATCTAAAATGGTGAATCCTTTTCAGAAGGTTTTCATGCCTGCCTTTTGTTGTTACCTATTGCTACCTGCATCCCTTTTCTCCCCCATGATTATCATGATTTTAACCTTTTTTGATGTCATAAATGGCATTTATTAACTCATCAGTGTTCTTATTTTTATCAAAGGCACATTTTTATCAATAACTATTTGTTTACCATTAGATAAGCAGTGTTTCCAAACTGAGATAATATGATTGCTTTAAAGATGAGAAACTATATTTTTGTAGATTTTTTAGTTTTCCTTTTTTGTGGGGGAAGTATATGATATGTATCAGTGTTAGAAAGAGTAAAGGAAATCATAAGCTTTTATGATCACTGTTATGGACCCCTGGGTGTTAGGAGCCTTTAGGTTATGAATACTGCCTTAAAACAATTATTCTAACTTCAGGGATAATTTACATTTTAAATCCAACAGTGGGTCAGGCATTAGGAGATTTCCATTGTAGATATAGATGTGCTAATAAAGAACTTTTTTGACCATTTTCAAAACAAATATATTTTTTGTAAGCCTCTATTTTCTCATCTTTAATATGGGAATAGTAAGTCCTTTTCATTTCATAAGAGTATTATGATAATCCCACGGTAAACATTTACTGAGCACCTACTATGTGCTAGACACTTTTCATAGATGTACAGGGTGTGGCAAAAGTAGATTTACTGTTCTGAGTACGCAAAACACTATTTATTCTGGTGTTATTATGTACTAATTATTGTGTTATTTTCCATATGAACAATTGGAAACCTACTTTTGCCCCCCTCCCTATGTTATTCATTTAATTATCAAAATAACCCTACAAGGTACGTATTGTTTTTACTTTAGAAATAAGGACATTAAGCTCAATGAGGTTCCATAAATTATTTAAGGCCATACATCTAAAATAAAACTTAAGCTTGATCTTTTTGACTTCAGAGTACAAATTTGTAACCATTAAGTCTATATTATAATATTTAGTATAGGCCATCATATTACAGGGACAAACAACCCTAAATCTTATTGCTTAAAATAACAAAAGTTTGTTTCTTGTTATTGCTCCATATTTTTGGTTGCTTGAGGGTCTGATTCATATCATTATCATTCCAGGACGCAGGCTGACATAGTAAATGCCATCTCGAGCATTGCTGGTCACTTCAACAGAGAGAAAGAGTATGTGATGCATTATGCACTGACCCTTAGAGCTTCCTCCCAGAAGTGACATATGTCACTTCCACTCATGCATCATTGACCAAAGCTAGTCACATGGACATAACGCGTGCGTGTGTGTGTGTGTGTGTGTGTGTAGGGAACACAATCCCACTATATACTGGGAGGGAGGAGAAATGCAAATATTTGGTAAGCAGCACTAATACCTACCACACTTTTCAAATGTGTTTATTAATATAAATTATTATGACTATAAATATTGTTCTGACCTAGGAAGCAATGAGGTTGGCTTACATTTACATTTTTAGTAACAGTCTCTTTTGTAACTCATACCATAAAGTTTGATTATATGCTACAGATAAAATTAACAATTAGAAAGCAAAATAGTAAGTAATTAAATGAATAAGTTAGAATCTGAACTATTTATATTGATATATTTTAGTGTAGCTTTCTTCTCATAGGAGGGTGTGCTTTTTACTTTTCTGAAGTATATTAGAAGAAAAAATGGGGTTATATATAAATTGGAATGAATGCTGTAAATATTTAAAGAGTTTTGCTATGCCTTTTTGAGCCTGGCTGATTTTAGAGCAATTTCATGCATGTGATTGTCACAATGTCTAACATAGTCATTTTTTAATTTCCAAAGTGAGCTAAAGCATATGAAAGGGATTTCTGTAAACTGTAAATATTTTGCTAATGTAACTATTATTATTATTGTCATTTCATGATCTCATTTGATATTAATAATTACCCTGTGAGGTAGACCTGATACTGTTTTCATTATTTTCATTGTCTTAATTTATGGTGGGGGAAACTTAGGAGTATTAAAGTACTCTTCATGGCTATGTGGTTAGTTAACAGAGGACTCAGAACAAGAACTAGAGTCTGTAATGCCTTGGTCAGCCCTATTCCTGATCCACAGTGCTACTTCTCTGGTCAAATTCTTGGGTGTAACTTAAATACAGCCTAGAGAAATTAAAAATGGCAGACTTGAAAAAGGAAAACATAATTCTCAATTTCCCAAGACAGCTGGCATCATGCATGCAAACGCACTGAGGGAACAGAATCTACTTCTGTTAAGGAATTCCTGAAAGGATGGAATCATTCTGGGATTTAACATTAATGGTGAGAAAGTGGTCTTTCCAAGGGACCAATTAGAGGCTTGGTAGCCTAAAGTATTTTACAGAATGTCATAGCTCAAGGAAGCTGAGGAAAGGTAGTTATGCCTGCCTTGAAAAATTGTGCAAAGTAGGTTAGCAGAGTTGCTTCCATTTTTGTGAAAGAGAATGCCTTTCTAATTTTAGAGTCTTTCAAGAGGTGGGTAGGCTTTTGTGTGAAGGGAAGCTTTTCTCAGTGCTCATTTCAAGAGGTGCCTGTGAAATCATTTTATATCCTGTTTGGAAAAGGAAGACAATGTGGTGGAAATGAAAAATGAGTTTGTGTAAAAAGTTATCTTTCCCAGAAGAGACGGCGGAAATAAGGCTCCACAGCCATACTTATTACTTTTTTCCCTCAGTTATAGAGATGTGTGTTATCAGTTCAATGCAGGTATTGGACTCCTTTAACTATAATGTGTCTCCTGATGTTATACAGTAGGAATGTTTATTTAGCAGATCATTTGAGAAAGGACAAAGACTTTTTTTTTTTTTAAACTCCTGGAGAGTGTTGAGTTTTCCCTAGCTTCTCAATATCTCTACTGCAATTTATTTTGTAAATTCAAATTTTCAGAACATTAAAATGTAGGTTATAAAATGACCTTTTATTTTTTAACCCATTTTTACCTCTGGTTAAATAGCAAATATTCCAAATGCAAACGCTCCCAGAAAGAAAAGAAGGGTTTACAGTGAGGGCCTGAGGTCTCTTTACAGGTCGGCAATTGGATATAGCTTTGTTTATTTTTATTTTTTAAAATATTTTATTTATTTATTTTATTTTTAGACAGAAGGGAAGGGAGTGAGAAGGACAGATAAAGAAGCATCAATGTGTGGTTGCCTCTCATGCGCCCCCTGCTGGGGACCTGGCCTGCCTCCCAGGCATGTGCCCTGGCTGGGGAATCGAACCAGTAACCCTTTGGTTTGCAGGCTGATGCTCAATCTACTGAGCTACACCAGCCAGGGCATGGTATAGCTTTGTTTAAGTAACTGGCTTAGATTATGTCCTGAGAAGCAATCTTTCAAATTTCGTTTTAACTGAAGAATCTACATGTATTTTATTTTTTTAAAGAAAATTCCACTTTATTTTTAAAAATATTTTATTTGTTTATTTTTAGAGAGGAGAAGGGAGGGAGAAAGAGAGGGAGAGAAACATCAATATGTGGTTGCCTTTCCTGCGCCTCCCACCAGGGACCTGGCCCACAACCCAGGCATGTGCCCTGACTGGGAATCAAACCGGCGACCCTTTGGTTTGTAGGCTGGCACTCAATCCACTGAGCCACAGCAGCCAGGGCTCTACATGTATTTTTAAATTAAGAATTCTATCTACAAAGATGGAGCCTTTAAAGAAACCTGGGACTTAAGATTATACAATTATGAAGTGTTCTGTTCGCCAAGTCCTAGAAGGCTAGGGTTAGATTAGATTAGAATTGTAGATGGTTTCTTCAGGACCAAGTCAAAGGCAGTGAGATTCTCTTGAGGGAGGAATGTACTGAAGACTTCATTACCTCCAGAAACATGCAAATGTAAGGAGAGAAAGGAAGGATCCTAGTGATTATTTAACATATATGGTCCCAAACTAATATGGTGGGTCCACATTTTATAGAGGAAATAATAAGGCTCAGATAGAAGTTTATTAATGTGCCGAAGGCCACATGGCTAATAAATAGCAAAACTATAATTTATTTATTTTTTGACTTTCTATTATTTCTTTCAATTACAGTTTACATTAAATATTATTTTATATTAGTTTAAGTTGTATAGCATAGTGGTTAGGCAGTCAGACTATGCAAAGTGATCACCCAATATTTCCAATACCCACCTGCATCCATACGTAGTTATTACTATATATATATTTTTTATTATAAAGGTTTTATTTATATTTAGAGAGGGGAGACAGGAGGGTAAAAGAGGAGATAAACATCAATGTGCAAGATAAACATTGATCAGTTGTCTCTCGTATGCCCCCAACCTGGGACCTGGCCCACAACCCAGGCACATGCCCTGGTTGGCATTGAACCAGTGACCCTTTGGTCTGTGGGACAACACCCAACACACTGAGCTTTACTAGTCGGGGCAGTTATTGCAGTATTATTGACTATATTCCCTATGCTGTACTTTACATCCCCATGACTTTTTTGTAACTACCAATCTGTACATTTTAATCCCTTCACTTTTTTCACCCAGTCCCCAAACTCCCTTCCTTCTGGCAACCATCAGTCTGCTCTCTGTATGAGTCTTTTTCTATGCCAAACTAGAATTTAAATCCAAATCTGTGAAATCTGTGAGACTCTCAAACCTGTGATCATCTCCATATATGTAGTAGGTTCAGGATGACCTGTAAAGTCTTAGTAGATAGAATTATATAGAGTTATTAAGAGAAACCAAGAATATTAAAACTTTCCTTAATATTTCAGACTGATAACCAAGGATAACTAGACCTTCCTACCTCAGGGCACAGGCATAGAACTTGAAACTAGGTAGATGATAAAGCTGAGGTTGCAGTCATGTCAAGCTCCTTCACAGGCCGGTTAGCAATAGCTGCCTTTAAGTTATATGCACATTCATTGCCCAGTCAGCTAATGTCAGAGTGACATGGTGCAAATCATTGTGATCTTTTGGATATGTGTGACCTCTAAGAGCACTGGTTACTTTGTTCATCTGGGACTTGTGATAGGCATGTAAGAATCATGTCCTGTTCAGGTAAATGTATAGAAGAGAGCTGTCCAGGACAGATTTGTCATTTACTAGCATTGGCCAAGCTGCTTCAAGGTTCAAATAAGATACATGTCAGTTAATATTTGGCTTAAATGGAATTCTTTCATTCAGTAAATAATTTCATTGTGTTTCTCCTTTTTGTTTGTCTCTTGCTTATCCCCATGAAAATGCAAGCTTCATAAGAGTAGGGATCTTGTTTGTCTTGTTTTCTATGGTCATGCCAGCTCCTAGAATAGGCGCTTTGCATAGAAGAGGTCAGTAAATGTTGGTTCACTGAACATAAAGACTATATGCCTTCAGTGATTCTTGCCAGTTTGTTTCCCTGGTCAGATCTTTCTCCTGTTTACCATACAAGTTATTTGTTCTTCTCTACTCCTTCCCTCTCCTCGAACCTCCGATCTTTTCGTATCTATTTCTCATTCTCAGTAAAACATGCCAACTCCTACATTTCAGAAAAAAACAGAAGGCATCAGATGGGAATTTCCTCAACCTCTCTCTCTAAATCCACAAACTTGCATATGCTGCATCATTCTGGTCTCTCCCTCCGTTTTCTCATGACATTCTCCCTGTGTCTGCCTGTCTTCACATGACATTTTATTCTTCTTATGAGGATACCTATCATGTTGAATTAAGGGGTGATACTACTCCAGTATGACCTCTTCTTAACTAATTACATTTGCAATGACAATGACAATTTCCAAATAAGGTCATATTCTGAGGTATTGAGGATTAGGACTGCAACATATCTTTTTAGGGGATGCAAATCAACCCATATACCTATATTGCCTTCTAACAATTGCCTTGTATCACTCTCCTCCTCTTAATCTACACTTGCTGAATGAGGCATCTCTACTCACTGTCTCTACTTACACTCCTCAATACACTTCAATAAGCTTCGATTATCACCACTCCTCTAAATCTACTTTTACTAACCTCCTTGTCCAGTAGACACTTCTCTGTTCTTTTTTATTTTATTATTTTTATTTTTTTTTATTGTTCAAGTACAGTTGTCTCCATTTCACCCCCACTGCTCTCCCCCACCCCCACTTTTCCATTTTTATCTCACTTTCCCTGCTAGAAACATTTGACATGGCTGGCTACTCCTTTCTTGAACCTTATTTCCTGTGACTTTTGTAAAACCTCTCCTTGTTTACCCTCTAATTCTAGGAACTCTTTCTCCTAGTTGACGCCTCTGCTGTTCATCTCTTAAATGCAGATGTTCTTTGGGGTTCCGTTCTAGGTCCCTTTCTGACTCCATATAATTTCTCAGACTCATCCATTCTGATGGATTAAGTTACTAAAATGATTTTGAAATCTCAGTCTTCAGCTCTTACCTCTTTCCTGAGTGCCGCCCTCGCCTCAGGTTCCTCCCCAACAGGTACCTCAGGGTGGAATCTTCTTTCCACAACACATGATCTTCCTTATTTTTGGTGATTTAAATATTTCAACCCACTTGATTTTATTTTGATTTGAGGAATGGAGTAGGGATGTGTTCTTTCTTCTATTTCAAGTGATTAACCGCTTGACGCAAACTCATTTATTTGAGTAATCCCTCTTTTTTTTCATCCGCTTGAAATGCCACTTTTATCTCGAACTCTTTCTATATTTGGGTAGGTCTGTTTTCATTCTGTCTATTTTCTCTTCCAGTGATCTATATATTTATTTCTTTTATTATGAAATAGTTTTAATTTTTGAAGCTACATAATATACTTTAAGAGACAGTGATTGCACTCGAACATTTGACCTATTTCCCCTTTATTCATTCAGTTTCTCTTTGTCAGTAGAAGCCTCTTATTCTGTATGATTGCCATGAGTGCCACAGAGTAGCCACATTATTTTTCCCTGCTTATCGTGATTGTAGTACTTGGCTGGACACTGGGGTACTAATTCTAATGGGAATCTTGGGGGAAGGAGAGAATGGTTTCTGCCAAGGCCTCAGTTCTTTCAGCCTAATCAATTAGAAACTGCTGCTACCCTGCTACTCTAGAAGGGATAGAAATGGGCAATTACACTTTCCCAGTTCTGTCATCCAGCATGCTGCATCTCTGTCTTTCACCTTCAGGAGTTTCTGAGATCATCAACCACCCAATTTTATACTTTGTTCCTAAGGAGAAGAGTACAAAGACTACTGTAATTTGACCTGGGAGCCTTGGGGAACAGGTTGGGTATATAGAGGGCCACCTTGGTGCATTCCTTTTATAATTTCCTGTGTAGTTTACTTTCATGGCTGATCATTTGTTGGGCTTTCTTATATATTCCTTATACTTTTAAGGGAAATGAATGAAACTAAAAACTGAATACATTTTTATGTATATCTAGAGTGTAATACTTTTATCTTTCCACTAAAAAAAAAAAAAAGAAAACGGCTCTCTTTTGCCTTAGTCTTTGCACCCTCAAAGTCACCTTCGTTACTGCAGCCAGTGTGATTTGACTCCCTTGTTTTTATTTCCAGCCTAGGCTTTTGGGCTGAGCTGCTGACCCATATATACAGCTACCTACATCTTCTGTGACATCTTCTTTAGGATATCTCAAGTACAACACTTTCTAAATGAAACTCATAATCCTCCCTCGGAAACTACTCCCCCCACCCCCGCCGAATTTCTCCTTTTGGTAAATAAACACCTGCCTCCAGAAATGCATTAATGAGTCTCAGTCATTTCCTTGGCTATTGGAACAGCCTCCTAACTGTCCTTCTTTCTTCCATTTCTGTTTTTTTCCAAACTATTTTAACCCAGCAGTCAAAAGAACTTTCTAAAATACCAATCTTATCACATCAAATCCCTGCTTAAATCTCTTTAATGACCTTCCATTGCTGTTAGAATAAATATAAATCATCTCAACATGTCCCACAAGCCCTGAGTAACGTGCCTACCTCTACATGTCCTTCCCATTTTCTTCTTTCCCCATGTCCTGTCCACTGACAGGGATATTTTGCCTCCTGATATATTCTGAACATATCTGTATATTTCTATCTCTGGTACCCAAACCTCATTTCAAGCCACCGTTTTTTCTTTATCTTGTGTTCATTTTTTTGTGACTAACTGGTTTTCCTAATTTACCCTTGTCTCTCTTCAATTCACCATCACACAGCAGTCAGAATAATCTGTTAAACATGGATATGCTCATGGAATTGATCTGCTTTCAACTCCTCTTTCATATATAGCATAATATGCCATCTATTTAGTATAGCACATGAGGCCCTCTGTGATCTGGCTTTATCCCTATAATTTTCATCAGTGCCCCAATATTCATTTGCCTTGTATTACAGCTTTAACAGTAATTATAACAATCCCAAATATTACTGGCAGTTACCAGTTATTAACCATTTTTAAGACACCAGCTCTTTGAATAGCTCTAATTGTAAAAGCAATCTTTCCATTTAGGTATTATGGAACCACTGCTCTAAGTTTACTGTTAATTGGGATGCTGGCTATTGGTTTGAAATAAAAAATATTCTTTATCATATGAAGTGATTATTCTTCTATTTCAAGTTCACTAGATTTATGAGGAATACAACATGGAATTCAATAAATACCTTTTGATATCCATTAAGATGGTTGTATAGATATATTTTTCATTGCTCTGTTGATGTGGGATGTATTATCATTGTAGATTTCTAATATTAAAGGAATTTGAGGAATTTATTCTACATTGTGTTATGGTGTTTTAATCTTTTAATATACTGCTTTTTTAGATTGATTAGTATTTTATTTAGCATTTCAGATCTATATTTATAACTGAGATAGGTACCTACCTTTCGTATATGTGTATGTGTGTACTTGCATGTGTATATTTATGTGCTGTCATTTTCAGAGTTGTGATATCAGAGTTGTGATACTATCATTAAAAATATTGGTAAACTTAATCAATATTCTTATAATTACTTGTTGTATATCTGTCTCTCCCAAGTAGAGTATAAGCTCCACAATGGTAGGAACCATGTCTAGGGAGAATCCTAGCACAATACATGGCACATTATAATCAATATATAAATATTTGTTGAATGCCTGAATGAATCCTCATGTTATAGTTGGGAAGCTGAGGCTCAGAGTGTTTAAGCAACTTGGCCTGGGTTACACAGTTCGCAAACAGCAGTGTTGGTCCTGTGAGTGCATAAATAAAATCTAATGGCTCAGACTTGGGTAGGAAGGTGTTGTGCATAAATTGGAAAGTTGATAGTTTGTGGTTAGAATTTCAAAAATGTAAAATAAAATCTCAAGTAGCCCAGTAACTATCTTCCCGTGTCTTGGTTCAGACTTACAGGCTCCGTTCTGACTCCAGAGTATGTGCAGCTTCTGCTTTATCATGCTGCCTCTCAAACTACTTGCAGTTCCTTATATATGCAGCATGATTGCATAATATATTGTCCAAACTGGAACAACTTTGAGAATGAAAGGGGCTGCTATTACTAATTATGCCTGGATAACAGAAATAAATTGAGACTGTCTTGGGTACCAGGATGTATTTTTCCTCCTTTGTCTAGCTCACTCTTACTAATGTTTCAAATGCTTCCTAGCTCTGGGTAGCCTTGCCAGGCTCTTCTTCACTCCCTCCCACCCTGACTCAAATTGAGTATTTTACCCTTGTGTGTTTTCAGCACTTTGTGATTATTCCATTCAAGGATTTATCATACTTTTCTATAACTATGTATAAGAGAGGACCAAATAAAACCTGGAATTATCTTCTGGAGGGTGGGCCCCTTGTAGGACAAGCTTCCCCCATAGGTGAGTGTTCTAGGAACCCATCTGTATCAGTGGACAAGCTGGCATTGTTGTGAGAGGCTGTGTTCGGCCTCAGTGAAATTTTTTGAAGACTCTTTCAATGTGTTTACCCTTTTCATAATGGGTGATTTACAAGCGCACCTGCACACAACATGCTGAGTGTTCAGCAGTTTCTGACCAAAAGATATGACCCCTGTGTCCTATCCTCCCTTTTCATCCGATCTCACCCTCAGTGGCTTTTTTTGTTTTGTTTTGTTTTGTTTTCCTGGTTGAAAAAAGTCCTCAAAGGGAAACGTTTTGCTGATGTGGAAGAGGTGAAAACAAAAGCAAACAAAAAACAGCAGAAGCACTAAAAGGCATCAGAATAGACAATTTAAAAACTGTTTTGAGCAGTGGAAAAAACATCTCAATTGGTGTATTGCATCAAATGGAGAGTACTTTGAAGGTGACTGAAGTTCAAACATGTAAGAATAAATATACATTTTTAAGTAAATAAACTGTGTGGGGTTTTGGGGTTCTCCTCATATATTTAGTGGTCCATCTTCCTGATAGACTATGAGCTCCCTGAGGACAGAGACCATGTCTTTATTTTCCCCTGATGTTTGGCACATCGTACAAACTCATTTGTAGAGTATGTGAATGCATAAATAAATGCATGGACAGCAAAATAAAATTGTCCTCCCTATACCAGATAATTGCTATCTTTTGTGAAGGGAATAGGGCATGAAAATATTTCCTAGCTTTCCACTTGACATGCATGACTGAGATCTCTCCACTCTCAACACTTTAGGAAACATTAGGGCAGTAACAGATGGTCTTACTGTGCTATGAGGTACACTAAAAGAGGGGCTAAACAATACAACTTCCCCTGGTATGCCACACTGCCTGGAATACTGCCATCATGCCATAACAGTCATTCCTTCAGAGTAAATACTGTCTCCAGATGGACATTCCTAAAATGTATATGTATTATCTAATAGGAGAAGGCCTCCAAATGATCACCCACTTAGATTTTTCTGGGACTAGGATATAATGTGGGGAATGGATGAATCTGGATGGCAGTGAGGGAAACCTGGTGGATGAAATTTTCCTTGTCTGTAATTATTTCTCCATGTGATTAATGTTTGTCTTCCTCACTGTACTGTATGCTCCATGAAAACCAAGGTATATCTCCTTTAGTTTACTCAACACTGAGCATAGGACCTGACTTATAACAGTGTTGAATAATATTTGTTGACTACCTTATTCTGTGCTTATATACAACTTTGTACATATGTATAAGCTTTATATTATTGAACCTAATTTGTTTATTTGCATATTGTCAGACCCTGCTTTTATGCATCAGAACTGAGGTATATTAAACCTGTGGGTTTACCCTTCCCAGCCCAGCCTCCAAACTGACTAGTGAAGGATGTGTATTAATAAATGGAGTCCTAAATTATTTTGTTTCCCCAAGCCTCTGTGTGTGTGTGTGTGTGTAGGCCATGTCTCAGGGCCCCTGGGTGATTAAGGAGCCACAGTCTTCCTGCTAACATTTTCTGTTCTGAACCTTAGATGACCCTGATTGGTTCTTGCCAGTTCCCCTTCTCCAACTTCAGGGGATTGGATTGTGCTGCTTGTGTGCTTAAATTCTGGCTGGGGCTCTCTATCACAAGATTGGATTATAATTCTCAGTTTTGAGTGTGGGCTTCTTATTGTCAGGCACCTTACTTTGTTCATTGCTCTATTTCTGATGTCCAGGATTTGACTTGTCACAGAGTAGGTGTTCAGTACATTCCACTGAATGGATGAATGATACCCTTTCCAGGGGAAGGGTCCTTGCTGTTAGAAGGGGAGTGGTCTTGGACAGTAATAGCTACCATTTAGTGTTTGAACAATCTGTGCCAAACCTTGCGCTAAGCAATTTTAACTTTTTTCTAATTGGCATAATGATGTTATGAAGCAGGTGGTATTATCTTCATTTTACAGATTCCTAAACTGAGGCTCAAAGAGGTAAGCAACATGACTACTAAGGTCATATAGTAAGTGGTGAAACAAACCCATGTTGTTGATTCCAGAGCCTCCATACTTTTCATTTTATCATATGAGATGGTACTTGCACAGGTGGAAATGGGGTGGCAATTTGGGGGCACAGGTGGATTAAGGAGGCGATATGGGTACTAAAGATGGACTACGTTGTCTGACATATTTGCCAAATATCAGCTCTGTTGCCCTTTAATTCTGAAAGTATGCTATAACCAGAAGAGTCAGGCTTTTCATCTTTAAGAAGTCTGTGGTTCAATAAGCACTGACAGCAGAGAGGACACTAAGGTGGGCAGGCATCAATTGTCTGTTCTGGGAGGTGGCTCTGTGTTGTTCACTACTGCTCTGTGCAGGCTGGTCAGAGTCCTGGGAATTAGTGCTTACACAGGATTTTAAGCTGAGGGAAATAGTGTAATTAATTTTGTATTATTTGCTTGGTTTCTCAAGAGCATACCTCAGATTAATTCATATATAAAATTTGTTCTTCCTTTTTCTCCTTTCTCTTCTCTCCCCTCTTCTGCTTTTCCCCCTCAGCAATAAATATGTTGACAAACTTTTGGGGTAATTTATTCTATTTGGTGGAATTTAAATGGAAAGTGAGCCAAAATGTAAAGGTAGTTGTGTTAGGATTCTTAAAAAAAAATCCCTGAAATTCAAAGGATCTGCTGAATTATGGGGAGATTAACTCACATACCTGGCTTGTGCCAGCTTTGGCTGATTTGATGTGGTGGACATTATGGGTTAGCTTAATTTTTTACATCTAGTCTTAAGTTTTCTTTTATATATAGTGCTGAGCATATAGTAGGTACTTATGGCATAAAATTCATCTTGAAGAAGAGGGAAGCCAAGCTGCAGTGTAATTAGGACATAAAATTCATCTTGAAGAAGAGGGAAGCCAAGCTGTGGTTCTGAAAGTAGAAATTCCAGAAACAAAGGGCCTTTGTTTATGTAAAGACAAAACAACCTCATAAAACCTAAAAGGAGCCCAAATAACTGTTGCGTATGGGTTTGTTTGGGAATGGTTGAGGTGAGGTGAAGGAACTGGACAGCGTAAAGAGGATAATGTAGTTGATTTTTTCTTCATTGATTGATTGTCCAGCTGATATAGTGACAGGTCTCCCACACACAAGGGCATTGACTATTTTGGCTGAATCAGGCAGTTAATAAGCAATCATAGGGTAGATAAAACAACAGCTATATAAATAAAGATGGGCCACATTTTATAAATTGATCAATTCCTGAAAAGTACATGTTGATGTAAACCCTGTCTTTCCTCTTTAACTTCGGTTATCATTTTAGATATGCTTTGCCTTCAGCTGACAGCGATATATAAGATCTTAGCTTTAAGCTTTTATCTTGCCCACTTCCCTGTCAATTACAGTGACTTCTTTAAGGAGAACTTAAATCCACAAAATATTGTTAGGATGGGGTAACTATTTGCATTCTGAAGTTGACTTGATTTCTACCCCCAGCTTGCCACAAATATATTAACTAGGATTGGACTTATAAACTTTCCACTGATATATGTATAAAATATGTAAAACATATTTATAAACAAATCTATTAAGTGAAGGAAGCTATAATTAATTTATAAGCCACCTATAAATATACTGAGTTCTGGTATTGAAAGAACCCTTTGGTGAAAGCTTTTTGAAATGGAATTATTACCTTTTATTTATTGGCATTTGTCCCTTGGGGTTTTGTTCCATTGAGTTTTCATAAAGTGTTGATTGCCCCTATACCAGGTTTTCTCAACCTTGGCACTATAATATTCTGAGCTAGATAATTCTTTGTTGTAGAGGTCTATTTTGTCCATTGTAGGACGTTCAGCATTTTCCATGGACTCTATCCCCTGGAGGCTAGTAGCATCTCCTCCTTTTTTTGGTGACAACCAAAACTGTCTCCAGATATTGTCAGTGTCTCCCGAGAGGCAAAATTGTCCCTGGTTGAGAACTACTGCACTATACGGATTGTGAATATTAAGTATATATTAGAATAATAATAGCAATACTTACATATAACACTGATTTGTATCCAGGAATAAGTGTTTTGCTCATATAACTCATTTATTCCTTATAATTCTGTAAAGTAAGTTCATTATCCCAATTTAGTGGTAGGGAAATGGAGGCCCTGAGTAGTTAAGTAATTTGTTCAATGTAGATGTAATGCCAGGGTTTGAATTATGGCTGGCTAACATTATAATTTATCCTGTGAAACACTGTGCTATACTATCTGTGAATGGAATGGCCAGAACATAGATTTTTTTAAGGAGAAACAGTATTTGTACTTTTTCTTAGTTATCCACTAAGATGTGGTTGTACACAGCCACTATGGGCCTACCAGTGTGGAGGATTTCCAATAAAGGCTAAATAATTATAGTTAAACTTTTAATCAGCGTTTTTTATACCAAACATTTATAGGCCTACCCTTGCCCAGTTTTGATTGAGTCAATGAAAATGCTACTATTTGACAGACTGAATGTGGCATATGTGCAGGCAGGGTGCATCTATGCTGACTCTAGGGTTAAACACTGATGGTATATACTACTTCAGTAATTTCATGAAAATAATGCAATTTTAGCTGAGCTTGGTAGATTCACACTGCCCAGAACTTGATCACCAGCCTGAAGTGTGAGGGTAGCTTCAAATTTCCAATGTATTCTTGGTGGTTAGTTATGCAAAATTTTCAGGTACGAACTTTGGGTAGTTTGAAGATCAAGAAGACACTGAAAACATAAATCAGGATTCTTCTTAGATGAATAACAGATGACATTGAAGGTCTATAATTTGGTTTCTTGGTTTGACATTGGGTCTGATTATTCTTTTAGAAATAGGCAGTATCAGACCCTTGATCATTAATAGGCTAGAGGAATACATGTGGCTGGAAAGCCTGTATTTGTTATGACAGTTCTATATTTTAATTCATTACATTCCTTCTTTCTTTTATTTATCATTTATTAAGAATCATTCTAGCACAGTAATTAATTAAGATTACTGACTCTCAAATCAAATTCTGCCTATGACATTTATTGCCTGTATGATCCTGGATAAATTACTTAATTTCAAAGCCTCAGTTTCCCATTTGTAAAATTGATATGTAAATAGTGTTTATCAGAACATAATTGCTTTGAGGATTAAATCAAATATTGTGCATAAAGTATTTAGTACATGCTCAATGGGTAATACTAGCTATTACTAGTACTGCGTACCCATTATGTCACTGCGTGTGTCTACTAGGGGAGAGAAAACAATGACCAAACTACAGTACAAGGCAGAAGGTAATACAGCAGGTCCTTGAATAATGTTATTTTGCTCCATGTTGATTCATTATAATATTGATGAGATACCATAGGAATTTAACTCGTTTATAGTCTATGGTAAATTGATTTCGTTGTAAGTCATTTAGCTTAAAGTCAGAGAAGCTATAAACAATGTTAAGTAAAGACTTATTGCATAATGTCATGAAAGGAGGGAAGACAAAATCCTCCTTCAGTTCAGAAGAGTATGGGAGTCATTCTGGATGAAGAAGCGCAAGCAGGGAATCAGGAGTAAGTGACAGCTAAGCTGAGTCTTGAAAGAAAGATAGAATTCAGGTGACTCATCCTTTTATTCTTCATCATCCTAGCAATATGCAGAGAGGAAATCCACAATGGTAGCAAATTCCTGTCCACTGGAGCACCTCCCTCTTCTTTTTACAAGGAGAACACAGAATGGTAGTCTTATTTCTTGCTTTAATACTAGAGGCACTAAGTTCAAGGTCATGTAGTCAGCTTTAAATTAGACACAGGTCCCTGAACCCTCCAAGTAATAAAACATGATGTACATTTTTTATTAGGCATCTGCTCTAACCGATATCGTGTGATACTTTAGTGGTACAGAAGTATGTCCTTGAGAAAATTATGGCCACATTGGGAAATATGACATAAATACACTAAATAGTATTATAAAATAATGTAGAATCCAATACTCTGCTATGTGGTGTGGACTCTTTATCTAATAGTATTTCTGAAAAAAAGACTGATCTGTGGACCCTGGGATGATCTGGGAAAGAAGACTTCATAAAAGGTTAGGAACTTGAGTTGAATTTAGGATTCATATAGGGGAGCTGAGGGAAGAGGAGAACATTAGAGATAGGGGGATTTATTTAGTCAAATGGATAATCCATGAATGAATAAAGAGAATGTCTTTTAATTCATGGATTAAAATTTCAGTGGTGTCTGCATCTCCTCAGCTGAGTGATATTTGGAGTGATGTATTTGGTTATGTCCTGTCCTAGTGCCCCCCAGCTTCAGGTGATTTTTAAACCATACATATAATTGGGGTACTTTCTCAAACTCTTGCTCTTGGTGTTGCTTTCCATTACCCAGAAACTATGCATGCATTTAGCTCATGCGTGATGAGCTAAATGAATGTCATGTCATTGACAGGAATAATACTCCATCTCTAGAAATTTTGAGGGAATGGGTAATATTGGTTCATTTCAAAAAGGGGTCTTTCAAAGTCAGGAGATTCTCTGACATTCTTCTCCCTTTTCCCCCTTCAATGTGTTAACCCCCACTGAATTCTTAGAAAGATGCACTGGTTGTCATGGTAAAAACTACGCTAATTGGCTTCCTCTCGTTGATGTTCTGTCAAGCTCACTGGCCCACTGAGGATTTGGAATAGAGCGCTTAACTTTTTACTTCTCAAAGAACTTGTTCCCAGCAAGTCAGCTGCCTCAGCAGAAAATAGAAGGTATTTGAAATGTCCAATACGTTATCCAACTATTTCACCCTTCATGGGGCCGCATATACACAGTTTTATTTTCTTTTGGTATCTTCTTTCCACAGAGAGTACTGATGGAAACTTAGCTGGAGATTTTTAACTGCATTAAGCGGATTTGGGGAAGTGGCAAAGAATGAAGGCATGTGGGCAGACCAGTAATTTGAGAAAGGAGACCTAGGTCTAGGGCAAGGCTGGTCTGAAACCAGCTGTGAAGTCATCCTCTCTTTTGTTGTCACCTTGCCCTGTTTTCCCTGCTGCTAGCAGGAATGAATGAAAGAAAGAAAAAGAAAGCAAGCAAGCCTAGTGCCTCCCTCACAAGGTGTGGCCTTATCTTCAGACTGTTCCTGAGTTCCCTTCTCTTACAGCCTTTCAAATCAAAATGTAGCTGTCTGACGCGTCACATTCCCAGGGCATTTTCTTTGCTGGGTAACTTATAGGAAAATCTGAACTATGCCTTGCCTGGTTCTGAATGCTTTAACATATCACTTATATAACTTGTAATTGCCCTTGGTGACCATTGGGATAGACATTTTGGTTTTCTTTACATGACACCAGGTAAGCAGATGCCATCATCTACATAATGGTTTAGTTTTGTCCTAGAACTTCTCGGTAGCAATGATTCCTTGAGAAATTCTGAGTATCCTATGCAGCTTTATACTTTAGATTTACCACTGGAAGAATGGGGTTGTGAGGCTACTTCCTCTTTGGAGGAAGACATGCCTAGGAGGTAAGATATCAGAGGTTCCTGGAGGTCTCTTTCCATCTCTTGTTATACTTTTCGTGATATTGCAAACTCTTCTGAAGACCCTCCATCCCATCTGTCTCTTTAAATCCACTTTTAACTGTCGCTGGTGCTCTATACCTCAGTGTGAATGGGTGTGAGATTAGGTTTCGGGCACTGGCCACCTGAGGGAACTGGCCAACATAGAGGGAAAACACTAGGAAAGAAAAGTGTCCAATGGGTGTTTGAGACTGGAAAACAGCTTGCTTTTTGAACAATTTGCCTCAGGCTTGTAGTAAGGATAATAATGATAATTATCATCATCAGGAAGTGGTGTCAAATTAAGTGCCTAATTGGGCATGATGCTGTACTTAGAGAACATCATAGACCTATCTATTTCTGCATTGAGCCTAAGACAAACACACTGTTGTAGAGACTTGGATGTTTGATGGAAGTATTAAGTCAGATCAGTTCATTTTGGGGGAATAAGGGGCAGAGAGATTAAAAATATGAAGGAAAATGGGAACTGAATATTGTTTTGGCTTTCTTCCTTTCCACATATTTAGAAATGTTTGAGCTCTCATTCATGATTCAGAAAGTAATGTCATATTTTTTGGTGATAAAGTCCTTACTAAGCACCAGGGACATTGTTTAGACTAACAGAGATTGCTGTGTACTGTTGGAAATGGGAATAGAAAAGGTGAGGGGTGGGTGGGGACACACATAAGACACCTCTTGGAAGATAGTTTTGGGTGACCTTATGGACTAAAAGAGTATAAATATATGCAAAGATTTACTGAGGTCTTACTAAGTTTCACGGTGCTTATGTCATTATATCTCATTTAATCCTGCCAACAACCACCCCATAGATGAAGAAATGGAGGAACAGAGTATAAAGAAGTTGTCCAAAGTCACAGAGCTATACAGATTCCCCACCCCACCTCCATTTACCCACATGGGACTAAATTTCTGTGATTTTTTTCCTCATTATTGGGCACTCTCTCTGCAAAAGTGGATACAGTTAGTTCAGGACTCTATTGACTGGATTCTGGTTAATTGAGGGTTGGCTCTCTCATAGGGAGGTTGCAGATGACTCAGCAGGCATAACCAGCCACTTGCTGTCCATCAAATAATCACATCTCATGGTACTTCATTGGTGGACATTGAGAAGGCTATATTTATACACCAAAGAAACTTGATATATCAAAGGAAAGGGCTGAGTTAACTGAAATAATTCAAAGGACCTCGAACTCTGTTAAATTCAAGCTGTTCTTATAATTCCATTATTGTTAAATCCTTTCCTTTCCAACAACCCACCAACCATCCAGCCATAATGACCTATACACGTAGGGTTTCTTTATTTTAAAGGAAAGAATAGCTTTGAGCTCATAGGGTGGAGGTGAAGCCTGTCTATGTTGTAGTTCCTACAGTTTGCCTTTACGTGTTTCCATAGAAACGGAATTGTTGCTTGAGCTAAAAATTCTTAGATTTGTTTTCCTTTTTACGTTGTTTGAAACTTGTGCTAACTTTATCAAAATTGAGGGGAAGATTTGTGGCTTTTCATTTTACTGGAAATTAGTGGAGCCCGTGTCCTCAGAGGAGAAAGAGGCCACTCAGGGCACATTTGTATTAACCCTTGATACCAGTGAAGAGAGAGACACAGGGTCCGGCAGAAGTATGGCCTGCTTGAGTGTGGTTGGTAGGGTAATGATATGGGTGTCATAATTTATAGCTTCAATTTGAACATTTCACCTAAAATGTCATATGGTGGCCTGAGTGTGATATTGTTGTGTTATAGAATTACATGCGTATGATTTTGTAATAAAAGATTTTGTAATAAAAAGGGGCATTATTTGTGCCGGACCCTGTATATCCATGGGTGTGTGAATCCCCTCGCAATAGTCTTTTCTAACTCAATCTTTCCATTCAATTTAGCCATCTTGCCTCAGGGCATAGGATCACTTTGGAGCTAGAGTATATTTAAGAGCACAAGCACTAGAGTTAAGACCGATGCGGATTTAACTTCTGGCCCTGCTAAATGTCACCTTATGTGAGCTTGGGAAAGTAATTTAAGCACTCTGATTTTCATATCCTCATTTGTCAAATGGGGAATAGTACTGATACTGGTTTAATAGGAATAATGTGAAGGCATAGTTCCTGAAACATACTAAACATTAAATTAATGGAAGGTTTTTTAGTTACTTGTCCTCCTCCTGAAACTTCACCAGTCTCTCCTTTGAAGGCTTCTTCTTGAACCCCATCTCATGTTGCCTGCTTTGACATCACATTGCTGGGCACTTTTTGAGTTGGTTGGTAATAGAGCACTAGTTCTTTTATTATGTATGGGTATTGTCTGTCAGAACACCTAGATTGTAATCACCTGAGGGCACCGGAGGGCTTTTCCCTGAACATGCAGGAAATACTAATTAAATACTCATGGGAGGAAAGACACCATCTTATCCAGAGATTGTTTGGAGTTGACTTTTCGTCTCCATGGGAATTTAGGTAACCGCTTTCTCTCCTCGCTTTCGCTGCGTAATGCAATCTGGTAAGATGTGTCCAACGTGCCCAATATAATAGATGCCATTTGTAAGGACCTATGAGGAGAAAAGAATGTGATCATACAATCTTCTTTGCATCAAGTGCCCTTGTGCCTGTGGTTCATTCTACTTGGGGAAAACACTGTGTTAAGTTTGGTCAGTCTCAAGGATGGCTGCTGGAGCCCCTTACTGGGTGTGAATTGGCAATGCCTCCATCCAAGCTGAGCTGAGATGGGAGCAAGGTCAACTTCACTTTAAGATTCTCCTATTTATCACCATTGGGTGGCAGTATTACTCAGACTGAAGGTGTTAACCTTCAGCCTGGGCTATTTTTCTCAGATATTTTGCAGTTAAATATGATATCGAAGGTGAAAAGTCGATTATGAGAAAGTGCCCAAGTTAAATGGCGAGCTGCTTGCAGGCAGCTTGCTGGAGCAAAAAGGGATAGTAAGGAATTATTAAGGAAAAATCAAATGTTCACCAGGGCTTTGTAGAATAGAGGGGGAAATGAAAACAGGGCTTCTGTGATAAATGAACAAAGAACATGGATTTACTTCCATTCTAAACTCCTCTATTGCTCTAGTCAAATAGCAGAGGTTATTTGAACTCAAATTATTTTTGTCACACTGAATAGAGGAGGCTTCTAAGATCTTTAGGAGATTTTTCGGTAACAGCCTCATCCTAGTGAGTGGGTAAGTTTTGCTGTTCCCTCTGTAACCCTCCCTATAGCTATCACTGTGGATGGCATCTAGGTGCCAAGTTGTTCGAATATTTTCCATGAGGAGAAAGACCCAACATTGGAAACTTCTCCCTCCATCTGAGAACTGAGAGCCACCTGCAGTTCACTAGGGACCAAGGACAGACCTGAGGCACTGACTGGCTTGAAGGCAGGAGAGGAAGAAGGGAAGTGTGCAGGAGGGAGGGGAGGAAGGGGAAGGCAAAAGGGATAGTATCTGGGCTTATTGAACCAGTTTGTTATTCGTACCCCCTACCTCCAGTTCGGCCTGTCTTCAATCCATTCTCCACATAGCCACCACTGATTTTCCTAAACATAAATCTCATTCCCCTGCCTAAAACCCTCCAATCTTTCCTATTAAATTGAACATTAATCCCAAGCTCCTTGACATGATGTACAAGGCCTTTCATGACCTGTCTGTTGTCATGATCCATCTCATCTCTTCCAACTTGATGCCTTATACTTGATGCTGCAGTAATATTGAGTGGCTTACAGATCATTCTGCTTCTGCTCCCCTACAACACACTTATTCATACAAAAGGCTACCCCATGTCCTTGTTCATGTAAATCATTCTACCTGGGACACTGTTTCCACCATTCCTGTTCATATAATATTTCAAGACATACCTCAGATATCACCTCCTCTAAGAAGCATTTTCCAACCTCTTCAGAGGGGGCTGTGTTTCTTATCTGAGTTGCGTGATACCTATGTATATACTTCTGTCACTTACCCCATTATATTGAAATTACTTATTTACATATCTGTCTTCCCCACTAGACTGAGACACCCTTTAGGATGGGGCTAAAAGCATTCAAAATATTTCCGACGGTGGTAAGTGGCATAGAGAGGGCCAAGGCAGTGGTCTTAAGTGCCTGTCAGAAGTAGTAATGGTTCAGGCGTCCTTGCTGTTCAGCAAATGTCTACTTTCTTACTGGCTTACATATTTGTGAAAAGTTGTCTCTGCAATTATTTATCAAGCTTCTGGATTTAGGAAAGTTTGCATTTTAAATGGGTGTTCTCAATGCTTCAGGGAATAATGGAATTCCAGGTACTAAGGCAAGCTGATGGTAGAGATTTTCCTTGGCTCTTGTACCACATGGTATAGGCAGCTATCCATTAAGCCCGTGTTTAAGGTCAACCCTGAACCCATGCCCACTTATCATCATAGTGATCTGTTAACAGTTTACTTTTTCCTTAAAAAAATATGGGCATGTTGATTACGGGACCCTAGCTAGAGTGTAAGCTCCTTGAGGAGAGTAAGCATCTCCAACTTGTCTAGGGGTTTCCAGAGGGCTCTGTAACATGGGAGAGGCTTTGAGAGGTTTTCTCAATAATCCTGCCTATTTATAGGGTATTTCTCTTTTTACATTATGCCTAAAACAGAGTGGAGGGCAACAATAATACAGTTCAACCAAGATTGGTTGTCCTGTGCCTCAAATCCCAGATTGCTATCTTAACTAAATCAAAGGCTTAAATGAAAGTTAGTGCAAATGAAGTGAAGAATGGATGCAAAACAGCTTGGACCATCAAACTTGGCTGCTCTCATCACTCTATCATTTCTCAGAAATTTCATATGATTTTTATCATCAAAAAAATTAAAAAAAGTAACATAGTATCCGTAGGAAAATGTGCTTTATTAGCAAGATTCAGTCTGTACTTATTGGGGAATTGCCAGTTCTACTGATGAAAAGTTTTTCTCAGACCATCTGTCAGTTATTGTAGCAGTCTGTGTTTAACCCCTTCTACACCAGCACAAAAGAACTCACTAATCTAGTAAATTGCAACATTGGATACTGTGAGGGATAAGACATGATATCTGTCTTCCTGGGGCTTAAAATTTAATAGGAGAGACGAGACACGTACACAATCATATATAAAGCAGGACAAATGTGCTGAGTGCCACAAGAGAGATACCAAATGTGGTGAAAGCACCAATGAGAGGGAGATTACTTTTGAGTAGGGGCTGGGGAACTCTCCATGGAGGCATCTGGAGGCAAGGAGAAAGAGTGGGAATTGTGGGCATTCTGGGTGGAGGAACTAGCATGTTCTATGCCGGCAGAGGTGCAAAAGTCCAGCATAAGGTCTGCACAATGGGAATAGTCTGGTGTTATAGGAATATGAGGTATGGAAATAATGGTAGAAAGTGTTGTATAGGTTGTCTGGGGGTCAGATGAAGGAGGGATTTGACTTTCAGATTAAGAGGTTGACATTCTATTCTATAGAGTAGACAGTGGGTTGCCAGAGGCATGGTTTGGAATGGTCAGTGCCTTGCTCAGAGCTATGCTTTCAAAGGATTATTTGGGCAGCCTAGGAAGTATAGGTTAAGTACTGAGCTATTTTGTCTAACTTCAGGGGAGATATAAGTGGGTTTGTTGCTTCTGCTATTGCAGATATGATGCATTGGGCTTTGGAGACTTAAAAGTCTATTTTTCTTTTATTAGTTGCTACTAGATTGATATCCCTGAGATCACTGCTCAGGCCAAAACAGCTAGCCCAGCTGTGATGGGAGGCTACATTTTTCTGTTGGACCTTGAACCTATGTGAACTTGGTGGGTTTTGAACTAAACCTTGGCCAATTTTTCAATATTGGTTTAATGTTCTTGTTTATCTTGTGAGTGCGTATATATGTATGTGCATTGTTTTTGATGATTTAAAATGTTTTTATGATTATTTCTTCTGCTAGAGGTTGTGGGTTGTGGTAAGGATATGGGGTCACATCTGAAATGTCTGTATTTTTATTCTCCAAATTCTTTCTGGCTTAGTACTGTCAAGGGGCGTCTATTATGGGGTACATTTTTGGTTGGAGTAGCACTAGTATTTCTGAAACTGTGACTCTTTTGGATGACCTGGGGAATTCATCTGAGAAGGAATCTGGCTTAAGGTTCTGCCCTAGATGGGATGAACCAGAGACAGGTATCTGCTTGTTTAATAAGCGCCCCAGGTTATACAGTTGCCTGCTTAGGTTTGAAGACCACTCAAGTAGGAAAAGGTTAAAAACTAAGAAATGGAGACTTCAATTTAAAAGGCAAAAAGGTAGATCACAGCCCTGGCTGGTGTGACTCATTGGATTGAGTACCGGCCTGTGAACCACAGGGTCACTGGTTTGATTCCCCAGTCAGAGCACATTCCTAGGTTGCAGGCCAGTTCCCCAGTAGGGGGGTGCGTGAGAGGGGACCAAGCATTGATGTTTCTCTCCCTCTCTTTCTCCCTCCCTTCCCCTCTCTAAAAATAAATAAATAAAATATTTTTTTAAAAGGTAGATCATAAGGCTATTTAAAGGAGTTTCAAAAGGTGTAGAAAACATGGCCTTTTGGATTTTTTTCTTTTAGTTCATTGATCTAGGAATTTAGGGGTCAAAGAAGAGAAAGTTGTAATACAATGGAAGGATCTTCCCATTTGGGAATGGTTTATCTCCTTTACCCCTCCGTGTACAAATCTTACCCATGATGTAAGGCGCATGTCCTCTTATACGTGTTCCAGGCCACTTTAGCCAATGATGATTTTCTTGTTTTCCAGAGTTGCCTTCACTTCCTGGTTGTTCCTTTCATTTGC
The DNA here is from genome assembly GCA_004026545.1 of Mormoops blainvillei. Classification (NCBI taxonomy): domain Eukaryota; kingdom Metazoa; phylum Chordata; class Mammalia; order Chiroptera; family Mormoopidae; genus Mormoops; species Mormoops blainvillei. Next base: position 6,310 of record PVJD01004294.1, on the reverse strand, counting down.
CATTTAGCCTTGGGGTTTCTTGTGTATTATCAATTTACTGTAGAATTGTTGGTGACTTCACCTTGAATTGGGATTTACCTGCTTAATACCTATTGATGTTGCCTCCCTAAATAGTCTCTAAAATTCCTTGAGGGCAAGGAATCTATTTTATTCTTGCTTCCACACTCTCCAATCCTACAGTATCTGACATAATGCTTGTCACCCAGTAAGAGTGTGATAAATGCTTGCAGAGAGAATGAAAGGATTTCAGGGGACATGATGTAGCTTTGCTTGAGGAACATAAATACCAAACCTAAGTTGAGGGATAAAGGGGAAAGTGAACCTAAAACTCAAGCTTATATTCACTAAAATAGTCAAGTACTTAAAAATGAAGTATGCAGAGTTGTCTTCCCAGTAGCTTTTAGAGAATTGTAGAGAGCCAGAATTCTTTATTTTCATTTATGAGAAACAAAAGCTATTTGCATAACTCACCTTCCACTTTCAATAGTTTTTTTTTTTTTCCAATTCCAACTATGACTCAGGATCGCTTTATTTCTGGCAGTACTTACTCTTTTAACTAGGGAGTGAAAAGAAAATGGAACATGTCTTTCAAACTTCTCCAGTCCTTCAGTAATAGGCCCTCTTAAGTGCTGAGAGATAGCAGGTTGTGCACTCACTGATTACATCATCCATTATACTGGCCCTGCCTTGGGATCCTTTTTCTCCTTTTGTGATTTGATAACTGACCCTGCTTAATTTCATTTGTCAAAATGCATCTTACCCATTTTTCCCATTTCCCTCATCCTTCCTTTGAAGTCACAGCTTCCCTGATTTTACAGTGAGGGGGACTAGGCGCGGGTGGGGATTGATGCCTGCCTGGGCTTTTTAAGTGCCAGCAGCAACATTATTTCTATATTTTTTGTTCTGCCACTAAAAATGCTTCAGCCCACACATAACTAGTTCTCATTCTCTTCCTGTTCCCCCACCCACAGCAACCTCCTGCTCCCCTTTAAATGCCTTACCCCTTCTCAGAGGCCACTTTCCTTCACAGTTCCAGAGTGGTTTCATTCATCACTGTCACAATCTCTGTTGATGGCAAACTCTTTCATCTTATCTGTGGCCACCAGTAAATGAGTTTGCATTTAATATTTTAAAGAGTTTTCTTTGTTTCTGACATTTCTCCACCCACTGATACTTGCACTTACGTGGCTTGCAGTTACCTTTTTCTCTGCCAGTTGGTTGGCAGGAACCAATCTCCCCCAGAAAATGAAAGAGGATCATCCTGTCACTCAGGAAATCCGTCTGGTTTTCATATGACATTGGTAACAAGTGCTCACTTTTTTTTCTTTGGGTGAGAAAGGCTTAAGAAGAAGAGTAACAATTTAAGAATTTGAAAGAGGAGGCTGAAAGTTACAAATGATTGGGCTGGACACTAGGGAATTTTGGATTTCAGTTCCTTACTTGACCTAACCTGCTGTCAGTTCTGTGTAAATTACTTGCTCCATATGTATCTTCTTCTGCAATGTATGAATGATGTTAACTTCTAAATTGGGATGGGGGATGCCAGTAATAGATAACTATATTTTGAAAATATAGAGCGCATAGACTATAATGATATTTGCTATCATCTTCGGTAAAAGGGTGGTAGGTGATTTGCACACATGATTTCTACCCCTTAAAACAACATTGAATACTTTTAGGCTCAGAGATATTCAGTGCCTTGCTCAAGAACGCATAGCTTGTAAGGGATGACATAAAGATTTGAACATAGATCTGCATGGTTCCAGAGTTCACACTGTTGTGATAATTTTGTTGCATAAGATCAGGTGGTACTACTGGGCACAGTTGGGTGTTCTCAATGATTTGTATCTCCTTTTACCTTGATTCCCTATACGATATCCACCGATACTGAGCTGATGCATGACTGTGGGTGTCTGGGTTTGAATTTTAGCTCAGCTGTTTACTAACTATATAACTTTGAGCCAGTTATTTTATCTCATTGTGCCTGTTATCTTTATCTGTAAGAGCGGGATGATAATAGCCTCTACCCTGTAAACTGAAATATCTAAAACACAGTCACCAATATAGGGTGTCACTAAAATGGAATCAGGAGGTCATAAGGAGAGTCAAATATACCCACATGTGCACCCAGAGGATGTTTGGACTTTGGAACTTTCATGTTTACTGTAGAAGTACCATGTTTACCATGTATAATGCGCACTTTACCCCCGAACTTTTGTGTGGGGGAAATAAATAAGAATGCACATTATACATGGGTCGTAGTAATTCTGCATCTATATCAATGTTTTTAATTCTTTTATTTGTGCTTATGCATTAAAAGTGTAACTCTAGAAAGCAATAACGATATCTGTATGCAAAATAATACCCTGGAATATGATAATTGGTTTATATATAAATAAAAAATTGAATGAAAAAATTAGAAAAAAAGATTTTTTTCCCCTGAAAGTTTGGTCCAAAAACGTGGGTTTGCATTTTACATGGCCAAATACAGGTACATCCTGGAACTTGCTCACTCCCCAACCCTCCCGCCTGCACCTTGTTTTCATGTAGATGCTTACCTCAGAATTACGTCACCCAGACTTAATAATGGTTTTTGAATTAGCCATCACATCATGTTAATTACCCAACAGGAAAACTTTTATTTGTTCTACCTTGTGGTATCTGCCTTTATAAGCTTCAACTTTCTCTGTTCTCTTGAAGTGCAGTTTGGGTTGCTACCTGAATCTCCATCTTCTGGGTCGGGACTCCTTTTGCTCAAATAAATGCTCTTAAAAAATCAGAGTTATGGTTTATTCATCAAAGTGATACAGATTAATATCAACCAAGGGAACAAGTTCATAGGCAATATCCAGAAAAAAAAATAGGTGCAGGCTTCCAGTTGTCTTTTCCCAGTAGTATAGCATGGGCATATTTTAATTCTCCCAGCAATGATGTTTGGCAATACATGCAAAGTGCTGCCAACCAGGGAACCTCAACCAAACCTCGTTGTCTAAGATTTTTATTGGAGGGGTCACTCACAAATGCATGTAGTGCCTATATGACTTACTAAACCTACTAAGGTTCCAGCCCCTCAGAGAAGAATAGGAATTCACCATAAATAACATTTAGTAGCATAAATTGTCTCATCAAACTGGTACCACATGGCCCAAAGCCTCAGGCATAGAAAAACAAGTGCTCACTATAAATCACATTCGTTAGCCAAGGACCAGTCCTGAAGACATGCCTTTCTTGGGGATATATAGGGTTTAAGCAATCCACGCGAGCTAAGTTAACCTGCTCCTACACAGTAGTCCACCCTCTTGTCCTTTGACATAGAGCTCTTAAAGCAAAAGGATTGTATTTTTCTCAGAATCAGCCTTTAACATAGCATTTATACATCTAATACAGCAATAGTATCTGCATAAGTATGCCTAATATTTGGAAAAGTCAATGTAGACATAGACTTAAGGAAAGAAATAATCCATCTTCTAAAGGAATTACATGTTTTCATGTTTTTGTACTAATTTGATACTTATCTCTCTGTTGATCTACTATTTTTTGTACCCTGTGATAAGTTTGTGTGGAGCTATTTGAAATTGAAACTAGTTGGTAGTTAGCTAAATAGAGTTTTTAAAACAATTTATTTTCCATTGGCATTACATCTGAGGAGGCTTTATCTAAATCTCAAAAATTGGATCATCAGTATTATCATATGACTTATGTACACAAGTTGAATCTTACCAAAATATCTGTGTTATGCTATATAACAATATGGTGGTGGTACAATTTAGTTAAAAAAATTTCGGGGGGGTGATATTGGTTAATAAAATTGTGTAAGTTTCCTGTGTACAGTTCCATAATACACCATCTGCATATTGTATTGTGTGTTCACCACACAAAGTCAAGCCTCCTTCCGTCACCATTTATTCCCCCTTTATTCTTTTCTACCTCCCCCCACCCTACTTTCCTTTTGGTAATCACTATACTGTTGTCTGTGTCTATGAGGCTTTTTTTTTTTTTTTTTTTTTTTTTTTTTTTTTTTTTTTTTTTTTTTTTTTTTTTTTTTTTTTTTTTTTGCTTAATCCCTTCACTTTTTTCATCCAGGCCCAAAATCTCCTCCCCTCTGACAGCTGTCAGTCTGTCTCTGTATCTATGAACCTGTTTCTATTTTGTTTGTTAGCTTATTTTGTTCTTTAGATTCCACATATAAAAGAAATCACATGGTATTTGTTTTTCTCTGACTTTCTTATTTCACTTAGCTTAATATTTTCCAGCTCCATCCACTGCCATTGCAAAGGGTAAGATTTCCTTCTTTTTTATGACTGAATAATACTTCATTATGTAAATGTACCACTGCTTTTTAATCCATTCATCTACTGAAAGCCACCAGTTGGGCGGCTTTCAAATCTTTGTTATTGTAAATAACACTGCTATGAACATAGGGGTGCATATATTCTTTCAAATTAATGTTTGGGTTTTTTAAGATTCCCAGAAGTGGAATTGTTGGGTTATAAGGCAGTTCCATTTTTAATTTTTTGAGGAAATTCCATTCTGTTTTTCACAGTAGCTGTTCCAATCTGCATTCCCAGCAACAGTGCACAAGGGCACCCTTTTCTCTACATCCTCACCAACACTTGTTGTTTGTCGATTTATTGGTGATAGACATTCTGACAAGTATGAGGTTTTAATTTGCATTTCTCTGATGAATAGTGATATTGTGGTTTTAATTTCCATTCCTCTGATGATTAGTGATATTGAGTATCTTTTCGTATGTCTATTGACCATCCATCCGTATATACTCTTTTGAGAAGTGCCTGTTCAGGACTTTTACCCATTTTTAATGGGTTGTTTGTGTTTCTGGTGTTGACTTGGATATGAACCCGTTAGCGTACGTATAATTGGTAGATATGTTCTCCCATTCAATGGGTTGTCTTCATTTTGTTGATGTTTTCCTTTGCTGTGTGCTAACTTTTTAGTTTGAGGTAGTCCCATTTGTTTATTTTTTCTTTTGTTTCCATGGACCAAGGATATCTATCAGAAAAAATATTGTTATGAGAAATGTCAGATTTAACTCTACATGTTTTCTTCTAGGATTTTTATGTTTTTGAGTGTAAAATTTAAGTCTTTAATTCATTTTGAGTTTATTATTGTGTATGGTGTAGGAAGGCGGCTTAGCTTCATTTTTTTTTGCACATATCTGTCATATTTTCCTGATGCCATTTATTTTATAGGCTAGCTTTACCCTATTGTATGTTCTTGCCTCCTTTGTCAAATATTAATTGACCATATAGGTGTGGGTTTATTTCTGAGTTCTCTGTTCTATTGATTTATATGTCTATCTTTATGGCAGCAACATGCTGTTTTGATTACGATGGCCTTGCAGTATAGTTTGATATTTGGTAGCATGATTCCTCCAACATTGTTCTTTTTTCTTAGGATTGCTGTGGCTATTCAGGGTCTTTTGTGGTTCCATATAAATTTTTGGATTATTTCTTCTAGATAGGAATTGCATCTTGATAGGTATCTTGATAGGAATTGCATTGAATCTATAGATTGCTTGCAGTTGTATGGACATTTTAAAAATGTTATTTCCTCCTATCCACAAATACAGTATATTCTTTCAGTTAATTATATCTTCTTCCATTTTTTTCTTCAGTGTCTTACAACTTTTTGAGTACAGGTCTTTTACCTCCTTGTTTAAATTTATTCCTAGGTATTTTATTGTTTTTGAAACAATTGTGAATGGGATTGTTTTCTTAGCTTCTATTTCTGGTAGTTCGATTTTGGTGTATAAAAATGCAACTGATTTCTGGATTTTATTTTGTATCTTGCTACTTTACTGAGTTTATCAGTTTTAGTGCTTTTTTTTGGTGGAATCTTTAGGGTTCTCTATAAGAGTATATCTCATCTTCAAATAATGACAGTTTTACTTCTTCCTTTCCAAATTGGACACCTTTTATTTCTTATTGTCTGATTGCTATGGCTAGGACTTCCAGTACTATGTCGAATAAAAGTGGTGAAAGCAGATATCCCTGTCTTCTTCCTGATCTCAAGGGGAGTGCTTCTGCAATGAACATTGGGGTATATACATAATTTTTAGTATATTTTACTGATTATGCTATTATAGTTGTCCCATTTTTCTCTCCCATTTATCCCTCTCTGCCCAGTGCCCCCGCCCCTCCCTCCAGCATTCCCCCAGCCCTTAGTTCATGTTCCTGGGTTGTATATATAAGTTCTTTGACTTCTCCATTTCCTATACTATTCTTAATGTCCGCTTGTCTATTTTGTCCCTACCAATTATGCTTCTTATTCTCTGTACCTTTTTCCCCCA